>VZTN01035394.1:12855-25575 GCA_013400515.1 Erpornis zantholeuca | reverse complement strand
TAATTATTTTTATTGCCATTATTGTTAACATAAAATTGCTTTCTAACATCTTGGTACGAGCATTAGTATGATACTTCTTATAGATCTGGGGAAAGCAAATGAATAAAAATTAAATAAATACAATTATTATTTGGTAGTTCCTACTGAAGTTACTTCATATTCTTTAATGACAACTGAGACATTATTTCCCAATATATTTCACCAATATTTTGTGTCTGGTAACGGAATTTTAATTGGTTAAAGTCTAGATTCACACAATTAGGAAAAACCACAGTATCATATATGTTTCAAGAAAAATTAGCTATCATTGCATAAGTTTCAGCGGAAAAAAAACATTGTCATCTGAGAATTAGATGATTAATTATGCAGAAGAAATGCAAGGAAACTGTAAGATTTGCATGAGCAATTTGCAAATTGAAGGTGAAATATATTCATTCTGTAATTAATATCTCCATTGTAGTGATGAACACAGATTAGTGATTGGCCTAAATTCACAAAAGGCACTTATGATGGAGATGGAATAGAGGTTATTTCCTCTAGAACTTGACATGTGTTGTTACCGTTAGACCTGACAGCATTCATAGTTCATAAGCTAATGTATAATACCTAAAGAAGGGATTTTCTGCAGTTATCCACTCCTTTCTAGTACCCATTAATAGTGAGTTTTGTCCCATGCATCATCTTTCAGCTTTCACAATTTAGTGTTAAATTTTACATTTTTTGAATCATCTAAGTTATGTCAGTTTTTCAAAAATTCAAGAGTGTTCTTTTCCTCACGATGAAACCTAGGAGGCTGTCATGGTATTCTCTCTGAGAGCACTGTGCATTGTATTTTCTATACAATTTAACTGTCCTAAGAGACCAGTCACATTTTAAAGAATTTTTGTTATTGACTGTTTTTACTTAAAATAAAAAACTAAACAAGGGCAATATTAAGTTAAAATTTTTAAACCATTATAATCTGGTTTTCAGGGCTCTGTTCTTTTGTCTGCTTCTCTTTGTTGCTAATTTTGCATATGATATTTATGGCAAAATAAATAATAAAAATTATTTGCTAGGTCTGAAAATAGCTGTGCTAAGTCTCCTGTAGGCCTTCATTATACCTTATAACTTCATATTATACTGCACAGAAGCATAATTAAAAAATGCCAGAAGTTTGAACTCGTGCATACTTGCTTTTTGGGGCACAATAAATGACCTCACAAGAAAGCATACCCAGGCTTCTTGTCTGATGCTCAGTTTGAAGACAAGCTACAAAAGGGTGTTGGGTCATTTGGTCCTTTTTGATTGAGTTTCTTTTTGCGTTGGTTTGTTTGTTTCGGGTTTGTTTGATTTTTTTCCTTTTGTAATGCTATTGTCCTGAAGGTAAAATATTACAGTCTTTTAGAAAGATGTATGGGAAATTCATTTTGTGCTGTGTTATGACACTGTTGAACCAAAAGAGAAAGTATTAAATGACTGAATGGTGAATCACTGTTTAGAGGTTTATTTTATTATTATGTTACTATGTAACTAAAGGCCATATTTTGGCAAAATGATGAAGGGTCAGAATTTGAAGGTAAATTACTTTCCTGGAACTTTCAGGTCACTTTCTGACTCCTGCATAAAAATATCTTCTTACAAAAGAATATGTTTCTAGAATGGCATCTATTTAATTTTATCCAGTATATTCCCTTGATGTATCAGTGCATTTTTCAGAAGATAAGAAACAGTTGGTAATATCATTGTGGTAACAAATACTTGTATAAAACTTCAGAACAGTTTTACATTTACATTTGGAGTAAATGAAGCATTTTCTAAATTTCAAGAAGTGAAGAAAATCTTATCTGTTGCTATAAAAAAATCTAACAAAACAAAGAAATAACACTTTAATTTTTGTTTATGCCAGGAACTGTGCAATATTACAGAAAGAAATATAAAACTATACACAAATATACAGTGACTTTTAAGTATTGGTTTAACTGTGTTTTGTTATTCTATTTTCAAGAATTTTCCCTTGCCTTAACTTGACTGAGTCATGAAAACCAACAACAGAGCAACATACTTTAAGTATTAGCTTTCATTTGATTTTGGGTCAATCAAATGTGATTGACTGATTGATTCACTGATTGATTCATTGATTTTTAACTCATATGACTTCATAAGAAGTTTTCTGTTCTTGTGCTTTCTGTGTTGGTTCATCCATTTTTTTTTGGCATCAGATCCATTTAGGCTATCACCTAAGCAAAACTCCTTTCCCTTTTTGTTGAGTCTGCCAACAAGGTTGCCACTCTAACGAGTACTGATGGCAATTTTTATGTGTGCATATTTATGATGTGGGTACTTATTCATTGGGCGGTTGTCCAAGCAATAAAGTGATTTTATTTAAACCCCTAACTGGACATTAAATGATGATGACTTCTTATATTAGCTACAGACCAAATTTCAGTATAAGGTATGTGCAGAGTCATGTCCTTGGTTATGTATATATTTGCCTGCTCTGGAAACATCCATTTCTAAAAGGAGACTTGCCTGTAGCTATCACATGATTTGGAATTTCAATTTAGTAGGTTGCTATTTGTCTAAAACTTTCCTTTTGACAATTAACATGTCTCCTTTTCAGAAAACTTAATGATTATAGTTCTGCACACAATGTAAATGCTGATATTTTTGCAGGAATCAATGAAGGACAGACTGATTTGAAAATGAGATATTTTTTCAGTGACGCTTTCTCAATACGGGAAGATCAGATTTCAAGGTTTAAGGAGGAACAACTATGTCATCCAAACAAGTACAGGAACATTTGTTGACTTCAGGTAACTTGCCCCTGGTGCTAGAGTTGAGCGCTCTGCACTCTGAAGTCTTTCCTGTCAGATGAGGACAGTCATTATTCTGCAGGCTGTGAGTTCTGTGTCTGTTTTGCACCCCACTGAAATATGAAGAGCATGAATTCTAATCTAGGGTACTATTTAAGACCTAAATTCCTATAAGTCTCTTGACTGATATGTCTCTGGTATTGTATTTAGAATAGGGAAGGTGATTATTTCACTAAATTTTGCAGAAAAAACAAAAAAACACATGAATACAGAGGCTAGAAAATAAACAGTTCTGCTCACAGATATTGATGGTGGTTTTGCAAACTGAGATGAGTTGTTTGACCTTGTATTTTTACTCCTTCCTCATAGGAAGAGACTGCTATTCCTGTAGCGAAATCAAGAAAGTTTAAGACAAGAAATTTAGGCAATCTGCTGGGAGGGGTAGGGAAAAAAAAAAGATGCCATTTTCAACATTGTGCAACGGCTACATTGTTTAGGCACAGATGCAGAGTTTCAGTCAATTATCAGCTGTTTGTTCGTTTGTTCATTTCTTTGTTTGTTTCAAAGTGTAATCCTTCTCTTTTATGAGAGACTGTTCTTGGGAATTTTCCCTTTAATTCAATGTAAAACATACAGATAAGAGATTCATTTCTGTGATTGGGAATTCAGGGTAAACCTTGATGTTAAGAAAAGGTGCTAACTAACATTTCTGATTTCAATGCCTTGTTCCTTTGTTACAAGAATAATAAGACCACCTTCTGCCGCTTGGTACACATCTTTTTAATATAAACCTATACAAATTATAATTTTTTTGTTTTAAAAAGGCACCTTAATTTTCCCTCAGCTTTTGTTTTCTTTTATTTCTAGTCTAAAATATGTCAGTAACACGGAAGCTCTGTTCTTACATCTGGATATTAGGCTATGTCTCAGTCAGTTCATATACACAAAGTAGTTTATATGCATAGTTAAATTGTTGGTTTGTGTGTGATGCCCCTAAAATAACATGCATGAAACAGCTAAAACCAGAATCTGGAAGTATTTGATTTGCATGTTTTTAATCTGATTTGGTTTACGGTAAAGTTCCTATGTTCTGTCTTATCACTTCTGCAGTATTTAAATGCATGTATTTTAAGTGTATGAACTGAAACTCCTGGTTTTCTATCTGAGTTTTGGTAGTGAGCAATAAATTATAGATAAGTCTCCCTCTACCTCCTCTCAAAGGTAGACTGGATTACTGTCCGGACTACCTGCAATAGAAATAAGTAATGCCCGAATTATTTGGAAGACCCTAGGCTGATATTCAGTAGGGGACTTTTCATTTTCGGTAGGATGTGAATCATTCAATGCCACATCACTTATCTGTTGTTAGACAACTTCCCTCTCTCTAACCAATGAGTTTATCCTTGTCCAATTATAGATATGAAAGAAGAGTCTGAATATGCTTAGGCATGCTAATCAAGAACCATAGAAGAGTTTAGGCTGGAAGGGACCTTAAAGACTTTCTCCTTCCAACACCGCACCATGGGCAGGGGCACCTTTCATTAGACCAGATTGCAAAGAACGCCCTCCAACCTGGCAATGGACACTTCCAGGGATGGATCATCCACAGCCTCTCTGGACAACATCTTCCAGTGCATCACCATCCTCACACTAAAGAACTTTTTCCTAGTATTTAATGTATAAACCTGCCCTCATTCAGTTTGAAGCCATTCCCCCTTGTCATGTCACTACATGTTCTTGTGAATAGAATCTCTAAAAGAACAGATATCTGAATCAGTTCTAACAAGAAAATATAAAATATTTTACAACCTCTGCTGTTACACAGTTTTGTATTCTCAGTCAGAACAAAAATTCTCATCCAGTCCCTGGTAGAATCTCTCCTAAGGAGGTGTTTCAAAGTAAAGGTGCAGTACAAGCACGTGGCTAATTCCTGTAGGCGAATCTATCAGTGAGAACTTAGAAGGAACAGGAATGAGACTTCCAGACCTGCTGATTGCAGCTGAACTTGACAACTGCAAGCCATCTAACACCTGCTAGAAAGAATTGGGGGAGAGTTTTTTTGTTGTTGGGATTTTAAAGTTTTTCTTTGTCTGACTTGTGCCCTCCATAAGTAATTCTCTATGAGATAGGTTCTGTGGAAAGAACATTTCCTGAGGTGTACTGCTTTGTGCGTTGGAAGCTTGACTCATAACAGGGACTGCATAAGAAATAACAGGTCCTTTCTTTATTTTCCTTCATATTTCACTTCTTATCTGCTAGACTAACTTTAAGATGTACCTCTTGACAAGTAGAGGATAACAGAAGAGTAGCACTTTTCATGATGTGTTTAAAGCTGAAAAGAGCCAACGTGGATCCTGCTAATTGCATATGAACAGTTCAATGAATAAGAAGCTTAAAATGTCCCTAAGTCTCTGAATTCAAAAGTAATATAGCTACAACATTATACTCATGCTGCAATGTAGCATTTCTTTGTATTTCTGTCTTTTTTACTGAGCAGGGTTATGATTTACTGTCTGCTTTTGTCTATAAATATAACTCCTGGTATTATTAAACTGAAAATGTGTGCTTAATTTGATTTTGTTCTCTGTGGAAATAAAGTTTCTTTCAATTATGAGCAATTGCTCTAAAGATGGTTAGCAGTTTAGTTGTTCTTAACATATCGCCATCACACTTGCCAAATGCAAAATTGATACATTTAATCTGTGTTCTTCCAGATATGTTATCAAGGGAGGAAGAATTTCTTGTGTATTTGTTAATTTATTTGCAATTGCATTTATATGAACATGCTTATTTAACAGTAATGGAATGACACTCAACCTGCAGAGACACATTTATGTGTAACACCATTGGTATATGATATTAAATCAAAACACGTATCTAAAGCAAGCATGTCAATAAATCCAAAGTATAAAAAATAACATTTACTTCGGAATGCAGAGAGACATATTAATGTCAGGTGAGAATGAAACAACAAGTTTTTATAATTGTAATATTTCTGGTGCAGTTGTTACTGAATGAAAACTAAAAAATGGAAAGATTAAGGAAAAGAGAGATCTGGCAACCTCCACATAACTAAGGACATCTTGCAGTGCAGTGGGTTTTTTACACCATGAAATTTCTTATATCTGCAAATTAACTTTAACAAGGCTTAAACCAGTACTAACAAAAAAATAACGAACAACTGGCTGACTTGAAAAGGAGAAATCCACAGAGTAATTTTAGTGAAGTCAAGTAAAGATACCTTTTATATATTTTTTCTATAGTATTACACAGAAATATTTTTGTCCGAATCAGAGGATATCTGTTCTATAAAAAGACTTCTGTTTGCTTGTATTAATACAGCATTATTTTGTAAAATATCTCTCTGTCCTAACAGCTAAAGAAATAATAGGCTATTTGAAGAATGCTACCAATAATCCATAAAAATGTCTCTATGGTTGTTATAAATGTTTTCCATAATTATTAAATAAACCATAGACAAGTTTTCTATACAATATTGATTTTTTGACATCCTTCTTAGTAATTTAATCTTTTCTGTGTGTAGACTTCTATACGAATTACATTCTGTTTATAAATGACACATAATTCCATGTCTGTGGATGTTTTCCACGTAACTATACACTTTTTTAGTTTATAGTACTAAAATTCCCTTGTAGCATCCGAACATCTGTACTCTAAGATAGAGGAGTAGGAGGGCAGATGATTTATATAGGCAAAGGAGTTTTAGCAGATACCAGGATGTGCATATTATGGAATAACTGCAATGAGTGAAAGACTAGATGTTTGCTTCTTTGAAGGCAGCTACTTAATTTTAGCTTTCAAAAATTGAAAAAATCCCCCATGTTTTCATTCAAATGAGATGGCAGAAACCCAAAGAAGTCAATTTTTGGGGTTTTCTTCTCTAACAATAGATCAAGGGGGATTTATAACAGAAGTCAGGACATTGCAAGACATTGCTGAGACTGCCTTATTAAAGGAAATGGTGGTACTGTCAGAGCAGCAGCTGGTATGAACACTACTGAATGGATTGGAGAGGTAATGCTACTTTTAGAAGTGTAACAGGGTACTGTTGTGTTGGATTTTTTTTCTTAATGCATGCACTCTGAAATACTTTTCTCCTCCTTCATTTTGTTCCTAGTGCTATCAATATGTTCCTCCATAGTAGTTAGACCATGGGATCCTCTTCTCCTTTATTAGCATCACCTCTCTCTACTCTTTACCATTATTCTTTTACGGTTCTGAGAGACCTCTGGAGGTTGCCTTGTCCAACCCAGTCCTGCTCACAAAAGGCCATCTAGAGCCATTTGCCCAGGACCATGCCCAGACTGCTTTTGAATATCTCCAAGGATAGAGACTCCCCAACCATCTGGACAACCTGTGCAGTGCTCAGTCTCCTTCACAGGATAAAAGTGTTTCCTGATGTTCAGAGGAACCTCTTGTTTTTTTGTTTGTGCCCATTGCCTCTGGTCCTGTCACTGGGCAACTCAGAAAAGAGCCTGGCTCTGTCCTCTTTGCACTCTCCCCTCAGGTGTTTGTGTGCATTGATCAGATCTCCCCGAACCTTCTCTCCTCTGGTGTAAAGAGATGCAGCTCCCTCAGCCTTTCCTCATATGAGAGGTGCTCCAGTGCCCTAATCATTCCTTCCTGGACTCTCTGCAGTGTGTTCATCTCTTGTACTGGGATGCCTAGAACTGGACACAGGACTCCAGGCATGGCCCAGTGTGCTGAGCAGAGAGGAAGGATCCCTTCTCTTGACCTGCCAGCAGTATTTTGCCTTATGAAGCCATCAGCCTGCTTTGCAGAAAGGGCACCTTTCTGCCTCATGTCCAGCCTGGTGTCCAGCAGAACCACCAGGTCCTTTTCTGCCAAGCTCCTTTCCACTTGGTCAGCTCCTGGCATACACTGGTGCATGTGGTTGTTCCTCCCAGACGCAGGACTTTGCACTTCACCTTGCTGAACTGTGTGAGGTTCCTGTCAGCCATTTCTCCATTGAGGTCCCTCTGGATGGCAGCATGGCCATCCAGCCCCTCCTCCCAGTTTGTCTGAGGGCACAGTCTGCCCTATCATCCAGGTCATTAAAGAAAATGTTCAACAGTATTGTCCCTGACACTTGTCCTTGGGATCTGCTGCTAACAAGTGGCCTAGACAACATACCTAAGTACTAGACAATATACCTAAGTACCTAGTACATTCATTGGCATTTCAGGAATAAGTAATCAACATTACTGATGTGCATGTAGTCATTGTGGAAGAATAGAGCTAAGACTTTAGATTCAAACTTACAGGACTAAGGGAAATTTTAAAATTATTTGCTTATCTGGTAGCTAGCATGTGGTACATAACAATCACTGTATTCTGCTAGATTATTGCCTTAAAGGCACATATTCTCTTTAAAAAAAAATCTTCGTCATTGCGACTACATTCGATATAGTTTATGACTTTGTTTGGGGCATACTTTTCAAATCCCGATTTTTTACATATTTCTTAAAGACTTCTGTATTCCTAACATTATAATGTTTCCCAAACATTAGCTTGTCCTCTTATTAAGTGTCTGACATGGGGTCTGATGTGATATTTAACCTTTTCCACAAAATAGAATTTAAGACAGGGAGAGAGACCATGATCAGAAGCACTGGCTGACTTGTTGATAAGGCACAGAGAATCAGACTTCATTTTTACAATTTTTATTGTTACTATAGCACATGAAACTGAGTGTTCAGCACCTCTTTATATCAGACTCAGCATTTCAATCAGAAACTTGGAAATAATAAGACATAGCAGGAAAGCAACCATGAAAGATACCCAGTTCAAGTGACATGTTCACTATCATACAGGTGTAAGTGTATTAGGTTAGGATTAGAAACGGGCTCGTTCAAAGAAGACTGTTTTCATTGTGAAAACTCCTATTTACCCCTCCATTCAGCTCCATTCCCTACAATTTTTCCAGCCACCATAAAAGACAATATTTTCTAGACAACTGTTTCCAGGCTGTGACTTAGCCATAAACCAGTCCATGTTGTGCACTGAGGAATGGTACTTTCAGGATTGTGTGAAGGGAGACGGAAAATATTTACTATATATATGTGTAATAAATTGATTTATTTTCATGTATGTACTGTAATATTTTATTTTATTTTAGTTTTCTTTATTTATAACAAACAATTCTGGCTTTTGTTAATTTTGGAGCACTTGAGTTTTATTGTTATGTTGCTGTATACAATTTTACAGTTACAAAATGTGTCAAACGTGGAATAAAACCATGGAGAAATAGGATCATCAGGTTCCATACAGGTCATTGCTAGGTTTGGAGTCTTTGCAAGCATCACACTGATCAATATTTCATGAGCTCATGAGGCTACTAGTGTGCTGTCATGCTCCATGTGGGTCAACACTGAGTGGAGAGAATTCCAGTAGGTAGAACAGACATTTCCCAGTAGAATGCTTAGGAGAATGGGGTCTAATTCCAGATGTATCTTTCTCATCTTTCTTATACCTTTTCATCTTCCTAAAAATGCGATTGTTGGCTTATGGGATCTCTGCCAATATTGTACTGGAAATGAAAAGAAAAGAAAGCATCTCCACAGTAGTGTGGGTAGTAAGTAGATATATAATTTCAGAGGATAAAACTGCTAACCTTGAACATGGAGATGGCAAAAAGCAACCCCACAGTCCCTGGTAAGGTCTTTATCTTTCTCTGACTTTTCATCTTGTGTGCTTGTTTAGTTTTTTTTTCCCCACCTCAGGTTTCCTTGTTCAGTTTCCATGAGTTTATTTCTTTCCCCCTATTCTGCCACTGTTTCTTCCTTCTCGTTTCTTTATCAGAAATATGCTGTTGGGTTGGTTTTTTTTTTGTTTTTCCTTTGCTGGCCAAGAAGAATGAGTCCTCCAGCCTCCAATCCTGCTTCTACCACCCTTTCTTTACTTTAATGCTCCTTGACCTAATCTGTCCCCATTGGTAAGCTTCTGTGACTCAAAGGCCAGCTGTACCCTGTGGAGTTTCACATTCTGCCTTCAAAGCATGAAGGTTGTTTCATTCCTGTGAGAAAATTTCAGCTGTATCATTTTTCCTGATTCTCTGAAATTTTGTTATCATTTTGGCTGAAATGTTTTTAAATGATTTCTGCCCAAGGCAGACCATCAGTGTAGAAAATTTAATCCTAAATAACTTGTTTGGTAAATTTATAAGTAACTAAAAAAGGACTGTTCTAATGGGAAGTATTAGGCAGTGTTAAAAATAGGGTATGATGCCACCTTGTTTTAAAGTTACTGTCATGTGTTTGAATAAATATATGGTTGAACAAGTCTTTTTCCTTAGATGTCCATATGCTATCAGTACTCATAGACACTGAATTTTAAGCAGCTGACCATACCAACAGAGACAGGATTTTGTGACAAATTATAGCTTTTCTAGAGTTAAACCTTAGCTCCCAAAGTCAGTCCAGTTTAAGGGTACAAGTGTGACTTGCAGTAACTATGCCTGAATAAATTAATATCTCTCTAGGATAAGATAGGTTCGCTTCAGTTGAATAAAACCCTAGAAGAAATATACCAAAATCCTTCTCGGAAAAGGGAGTAAGCACACAGTTACAATCTCTGATCCCTTTATCCTGAATTATTCCATTTATTTTCTTGATTTCAAAATTTGTCAGAATTCTTTGTGTGTGTGTGCATGTGTAGAATAGATTTTTGTGCATATACTCAAATTGTTATTTATTACCAACTTCGTGTTGCAAATGAGAAAAATGTTAAAAAAACTGAAGTTTTACCTTAATATTCAACACTTAATATTCTGTTCATCATCCAAAAAGCAGTCCAGCTTTAAAAAGCTATTTCACAGCCATGTGTATACATTTTCAGATATTTGTATCTCCCTTTATCATAATTTAATTTGTTAGTATTACTAAATTGAAAGTGCAACTTCCATTCTAATATAATCCTTAACATTCTACTCTGGGATCAAAGCCTAGATCTAATATGTTAGAAGACAGAAGCTCAGTTGGTACAGTCAGAAGAGAAAGTTCCATGAACTTTACCTTCAGATTGATATGAGAGGATTTGCCCCAAAGAAAAGAATCTAATGCTTCCAGTTTTGAACAAATAAATGTGTAAATTTGGAAGACAGCACAGATGCCTCCATATTGTCAGTTCCACATGGATTACTGGGAACTGTGGAGGTATCTTTATGCAGTGTAGTGTCAAAAGGTGGTAGAGACTAGGTAGCTTGAGTTAGATTCTCCAGTCTTCTTTCCTGTTAAAGGACTGAGAATGAAAGTGTATTCAGATGGGTACATGGCAGTTCTGATTTTTATATTGATAAAAGAATAGGAAGAGAGAAGGAAAGAATATTTTATTTTTTCTACAGAGGTTTTATACATGGCACTGTGTATTTATGAGCCCAATGAATTTTCTTTCCTTGAAAGATTAAAAATCTGTCAATGTAATGAATTTTTCTAACCAAAATCACTTCATATGTGGCAGTAAAAAGAGATTCCCTCTGCCCCCACTACTTGGCATTTTGCTGCTTTACTTGTTTCTATCTCTAGATGATATCTTCACATGCTAGTATAGAATGTTACTTAAATGCTGACTTGCTCATCAGCAAAAAGGTTGTGCATAGGTGATGGGTCATTTCTGTTCCTACTGATGATTACAAATAAGGGGAAGCAACAGCAGGTGGTTACATTAGGAAATTATACCAGTCATGGTAAGGATCTTGCCTTGGTTTTTTTTTATTTAATTGTCATTTGTCCGGACAGCAACTATAAATGAACTGTTAACAGTGAGCAGCCTAACAGCACCCAGTCAGCTACATATTTCTGTATTAGATTTCCTAATAATGGAATAGTTTGCATTTTTACTTTCTTCCTGACTCCCAAATACATTTATCAACTCCTTTTTAAGAGAATTTGGCTTCCCCCTTTTTTCTTTTTGAAGAGTTTTTTTGCAACCAGAGAAAGTATCTTATGACACTTCTTAGATAGAGCAATACTGACATCCATTGGTTTAATCTTATGTGACTATTTGTTAAATCTCTTCTAACTAATGTACACATAACCCTCTACAGTATCACAAAGAAAGGATTGAACTTGATATGATCCAAGGAGGATTGTGCTAAGTCCAATTTGCTGTATTAGAAATATGAAACTAACACAGATTAACTCGATGAAAAGAAACACATTGCAAAATGTGAAATCCAAATACAGTGACTAAAATAAAAGCAGGCATCACAAGTATCAACTGGGGAAAAATATTAATGGGGAATTAGTAGTGATGCTGAATCTTTTTTTAAGAACCTCTGGAAACGTGAAAATACCTAATTTTATATGAACCTGTCTTGCTCTGTATTAACAATAAGGCAAAATAATGAGGTGTGGGGAAAAATGTTACTAATCTAATAGAAAAAGCAGTACAAAGAAGAAAAAAAAATTACTCTCTGGTTTCATCTCAGCCCTCAAAGGTTTTCTGTTAACTTGGCACCATGCTATTTTAGAAAATGTATATGTCTTTTATAAACACTGCTGTAAGACCACTGGCGATACAATAAAGTGGCTACATTTAGTGAAGAAAAACAGACCGCAAAAAGTGGAGGTGTTTTCAGTATTCATTATCACGACAAGCTAAGCAGATGAGGCTCAGACTTCAAACCCAGAGAACCATTCTGGCAGCGAAGGGAGGGCGACAGGCTTTCACAAAAAAAAAAAAAAAAGCTTTCCGTTTGCTGTACCCTCCCACCGCATTCACTTGCAAATCACTGTGTGCTCGGGAAGCCTGCACTTCCCCGGGCTCCAACCTTCCCAGGGTAAGTGCTGCGGCTCCAGCAGCAGCGCCTCTCTCCCGCTCCGCTGCGAGGAGGGAGAGTGAGAGGTGTGTGTGTGTCTGTGTGTGTGCACGCTGCGGGTGTCTGTGTGTCTGTGTGTCTGTGTGT
>VZTN01035394.1:0-12759 GCA_013400515.1 Erpornis zantholeuca | reverse complement strand
TTTTTTTTCCCTCTCCAAATCTGAAGCTCTGAATGAAAGCCAGTCGGAGGGAGAGCTCCCCCTTAGCTGTGGTTCCGGACTGTCCAGAGTTAAGTGATGCTGGGAGAAAAAAGCCTGAGTTAGATCCAAGTAGGATCAGTCTTAAAAAATAACGGGAGAAAACTGACCAAAAAAAAAGGACTCTAATAGCTCGTTTTTCAGTTTGGTTGGGGTGGACACTACTTCACTTTCTCAGCAGAATAAAAGGTAGGAACCTTTCTTCTTTTCTTTCTGTTGATATTATTACCATTATGATATTAGAGCAGTGTGTTGTTTAATGCAATTCATGTATTTGTTCTACTGTATACAACTTTTTGCATTTTAAAAATATGTGTCGGGAGTAATGAGACAAGGGATAGGAAATAGCTGCTGTGAATTCTCTCCTCAAAATAAACCGGTATCATCATATGGATTCAAGATTGAAACACTAAGCATTTAATTTATTTTTTTCTCCTAGTAAGCAGGCTGTCTTTTGAGCAGCAGTTCCCATCTGTATTCAGTTCTTGCAAATTCAGTATGGGGGGAACAATTCTAAGGGAATTGAAAAAACCACAATGTTTCATAGTGTAACAGTTATGAACATAGCATGAAACGTACACACATGTGCCCTCACTTTCTGTGTACCTGTGCAAGTCTGTTGCAGCTTTCCCTGTTACTCGTTGTGCCCTGGATTGAATTTCAGCATAATTATCCACACTCACTTACTTGCTTCTTATCACATAAGAAGCAAATGCTTCTTATGAAGGAAATCCCTGTGGAGAGGGATAGCAGAGTGGATACAGGCAACATTTCAAATATCTGTACAGAGCTATATGCACACAAATGGGGAAAAAATTGCCTGGTTTGACATTTCAGTAAAGGGGGAGTGGAGGGAGAAGGGAAAACCAGGGGGTAGAAGGCAAAAGGTGGAGGGAGGAAAAATTTAGTCTGCACCTGTGTGAGCATTTATTGTCACTGCTGCAATAAAATCCATATTTGATGTGGTGTTAAATTAATGCAGCACAATACAAATCTAAATCCACGCTCCCAACTACTAACTATTGGTGGCATTGTCAGCTGCATAAGAAATCTTCAATAGGCTCATACTGTACATGATACTAGTTGCAGCTGTATAAACCTAACAGCCCTTCAGCTTAGGAGAATGCATCTACACGTGCAATCAGTGACAAATAGCAACCAGCATTTTAAAACGGACCTATCATCTCTGTTGCTTCCACACAAATGGAGCTGTTGCCTATAATCTTCGTCTTTCATTTCAGTAAAAGCCTCTGTATTATCCCAATAGCACTCCCGTTGCTTTGAAGGTATTTTTTTTTTTTAATTATACAACTTGCTGTGCATGTATGTGCAGATGCATGTGTGAGTATGTGCACAGTGTAAGGAAACAGGTCTGAAAAAAATAGTTTTGTTTGTTTTGGTTATTTTTTTTTCTTCTTTTAAAGGTAGTAGGCTTTAAATTTACATGGTGATATTACTGGAGGGGAAAAGCAGAGAGTGGGTGACTGGAACACACTTCTGAATCTCTAATTCCTTTTCACATATGCCATTTACTAGGAATATTATGAGCCTGGTGCTAGGATTTATTGAGATTTTTACAGCTACACAAACTTCTATATTAATTGCTTACTTTTTGAATGTAATAGCAGTCTGTGCTCTTTCAGAGGAGGAAATGAAAGAAGGAATTTAGGGAACTAAGGAAAGCAAGAATGAAACAAAGGTTATCTTCCTCAAGAGTTGAAAACCAGATATTTAGAGTCAATATGGACTTATGTCAAGAGAGGAATACTTCTTGGATTATCAACTCTTTATCTAGTTTGGGCCTAAGGGAGTCTTCTCATATTTTTATATACTTTGTTACGTAAAAGTTTGAATGAAGAGATAATCATTTCTGTAGCAATTTCTGTTAATTTTAATTCAGATTTATGTCTGTGTTTTTTTATATGTGGTGTTGAGACAATTTTGTACACTTAAATAGGAACACTGAAATGTCTGAAGAGTGGTGATTATAATGCATATATTTAAACTGAAAACTGGTCCTGATTATTTGATTTTTTTCTTACTTTGAGTAGCATTGGAAAATATGTCTTGGCTACTTGCCTTGCCAACCTTTTATATAACTTTAAGCAGTTTGTGGAAAAAAAGATAGCAAAATACACCTTAAAAAGACTGTATGTAGAATCTTATATATTCCTAAATTATCTTTTTGGCTTTGCATTAGATTTAATGAGTATAGATACACTAAAACTTCACACTTGCATGTTCTCAATAGACAAAGGATCTGTAAAGAATGATGAAATACTGAAATGTGCTCACAGTAGACACTGTGGCTACTGTTCTTTTCTGTGCTTAGCAGTAGTTGAAAAATGCAGCAAAATAATGTTATTTGTGAAGGCAAATGAATATATAATTAATTAAATTTAGAGATAGATTCATAAAATACACATATAGATATGCAAAAGAGTATACAAATTTCAGCTATGAAATGTAAGTTTTTGGCATTGTTAAATAATTAAATGTAAAAGTCAGAAAAGGTTAATTTGGAGATAATATCTCCTTCTGATTCTGAGAGAGTAATTTCCTGATCTCTGCATGATTTCCCAAGGAAATAAATGAAATGAATGAAATGGAGCCTGTCTCATCTGGAGAATTCTGTGCAGGTGACTTAGTTTTTAGGTCTGCTAACCATACTTGCAGGCTGATTGAAAAGGAGCATAATTTTATACCCTATCATACCACTAGGTTGCAGCACTGGTACAGGGGGCCAAATTTAGATTGAACTATGGTTGAATAGTAGTAATGGGGTGACTATGGAGTTGTGATAATATTATTTTTAATTCATTCATTATCACCTGAGTGAAATAGTGTTTGGGAACCCCAGGGTGTTTTAACTGGACTTCACAATATATCCTTCATAGATTTGAAAAAAAAACCTGCTGTGTACTTCACTCTTTGATATTATTATTAATTATGTGACTGACAGAAATGGAAGAAAAACACTGATTGTTTGGGCAGAATATAAGGGTGTAAGGAACATTTTGTGAGTGACTTCAGTGAGCTTTTTGCTAGCATACTATTTGATATATCACGTATTGTAAAGGAGGAAAATTGAAATTAGAGAAATAAAAACCATCATGAGCAGTTAAATATGCCTGAAAATATTATGAAGGGTGACTTCAATGCCTCTAAGGATGCCACACCATAGCACACTTTCATTTGCTCTGAATAGTATGTTGCTATCAATGAAAGCTCAAAATAAAGGTGCAGTTCACTGAAACTCTGGGTGATTAAAAAACACACATGCTGCACATCCTGCACCTTGAAGTCTACTAATGTGAACACTTGCTTTTTGAGAAAAAACCCACAATTCCTCTACTGTCCAACTTCTGGAAAAATGTAAATGCAAAAAGAAAGAAAAGAAGAAGTAATGGTATTCTGAGCTTCAAATGTCCTCCAAATCTCTCTTTTAGGCCAAGAGGAACTCCTGTATTAAAAGTTGTTTGCTTTTTGCTCTCTGGATTAACATCTCTTCAGTTTTGAATCCTTGACATGGTGACTTCCCTAACATGCCTGTTTCTGTGGGTTAATGGCTCTACAATAGAGCAATAGGAAAAAAAAAATCATCATCTCTGGGAGCTGTGGGTATTAGTCACCAGGCTGCATTACTGCACACAGAAAAAAAAAATCAACAGAACCTTAACACTGTTTTTTTCTTTGCTCAGTTTTCAACTCGTGGGAAGCGAGAACACCACCCAACCAAAGGCTATTGAGCTTTTATGTTCTCTCTACTGGCCTATTTTTTCATATGTGGGCAACCCGGCAAAAATTTGCCACTAGAAGCCTTATACACCTTTCTTTTTACATGCAGTCTTTCTGACTATTAAATGTCAGACACAATTACCTCAAATGTGTGTGTGTTTACAGTAGAGGTAAAACAGGGACAACCTTTATCTTAAACAGGGCTTGCATTCTAGTGAGCAGAATACTGTAAAGTTTCTTAATTTAACTCAGCCTTTTATTACCTGACTTTTTCTGCACATCCTACTACTGTTCCTTGCCTTTATTAACTTACATGAAATAGCTAGTGTTTATCACTTTTTTCTTAAAGAAGTGTGTCCAGCAGGAGGCATAAAGCTCTAGTATCATCTCAGAAGTACTTCCCAGCTTGTCACAGGGTATCTGCTCTGGGATATAAACTCAAGTCTGCTACCTGGAAGTGTGTACCACGTACCAACAGGCTGCATCAGGGAAATAAAAGATTTAGGAAGTTAATTGGTTATAAGAAAAGCAACATGGGAGGTGTCGGTGTCCTTTTTTAATAATATTCCCCCATCTACAGCATTTTTGACATGGTGATTTTATTTGTAACTTTATTATGACATCTCATAATTGTGACTCAAAGTAAATGTTGAACAACAGTAGGGAATCATGAAGACAGCATGTGTGTGTGTATGTAAAGGTAATGATTCAAAAATTAATTGAAAATATATGTTTCCTGAATTCTGTTGGTCAAAAGTTACAATTTCGTTCTTCTGTTTTCCAAGAAAACAAAAAACCCTCTCCAAATATTTTCTCAGGAAGAACTGTATATGGTATGGTATACATGAATGTATGTACATGTAGGTTTTCTGATTTTACTCTTAATGTTCCATCACTTACCAAATTACAGATTTGGTTTATTGTAGCACCCTATTGCACTGCTTTGCATTACAACATAAAGAACATTGCATACCACCACTTATTCAGACCAGATAATGATCCTTAAAGATGAGTGCAATCCTCATGAATTCTGCAATGCTATAATCTCCACATTTTTGGAATACAAAAAATGTATACCAACCTAATTTATAGCACTATTAGTATGACTCAAAATGCAGTGTCCTAGAGGACTGTTAATTTTTCTCCCCCAAACTAACATAAAATAATTACATATAACTGAAGCTTTTATTTCATGCATGTCTGCCACACTTCAGTAGTTCAAATATTTCCATCTGTTTAATGTATGCAAAAATTATCTTATTAATTTTTATCCCTCCTAACAGCAAACACAAATAAAACAGAGATATACCTGTGTCTAGGAAACTTAGAAGCTGTGCATTCTGTCATTAGTTCCTCTAAGTATCATAGCCAATTCTTACTTCCACTGGAATCAAGAGAGCTTTGAACATCTTACACAAAAAGCAAAATACTTGGAGTAAATCTGTGAGTTTTTAAATGAGAGTGAGAAAAAATATAAGAACCCAAACTATGTGCAATTATTGAATAATTAATAATAATAAGGTAATATTGAAAGTTTATTCTGCTTCTGAGAATTCCAAGAAAACTTATCCCATAAATGTGCAAATTCCTTTATCTTAGAAGCAGCGTCCCAGCATTTCCCTGGTGCCTTTTCCATGCTGCGTGGAAGTGGGAACCACAGATGCACATCCATTTCTGTGTCACTGGAAAATTACATAAAAGTAGACATTTAGATTAGATATTAGGAAGAAATCCTTGGCCCCTAGAGTAGTGAGGCACTGGAACAAGTTGCAGATTGTGGATATCCTATCCACACCTAGCAGGCAGCATCGCTGCCCGTGGCAGGAGGGGGTTGGAACTACCCTACTACTGCTGGAGGCCTTTCAGGTCCCTCCCAACGCCGCCCTTCCTGTGACTGTGGCAAAACATCACTGATTCTCTATACCATGAAAATTATAAGTAATACATTTACTATAAGCTTATAGGCGCTAACTAGATTGGTAAGATTTAATTTTTAAGCTAATGTTGGGTGTTTGTTTGCTTGTTCGTTTGTTTCTTAAATGCTGAGATTATTCAGAACATTTTCTAGACTTTCAGTTTTTAGAAGTAATTGCAAAATGAAACCCAAGAAAAGTAGAAAGAATAGAAGGAATACCCAACAGAATGTGTTTAAAACAAAAAATCCCCAAACATGATGAATTGAATAAGAGAATGACAATATTTCAGTTCTTACTTCCTTTCCACCTGTCAGAATAAGTTTTGACAACAAATTATGCAAATAATCATTGTTAAAAGTTTGTATCATGTTATAGATCATATTTTCATTACTATTACAGGTATATTCTATTTTTTAAAAAAATTTCAGTTAGTAGGGAGAGAGTTTTTACATGTCTATCCTATATTATTTTTATGCTTAATTATACGATATTTTTTCATGCATTATAATTTTGATTCTGTGATGTAAGCTATGCAGAGCTACTAGCCTAGTCTCACTTTCTGTTAAAAAATAAAAGCACTGTTCATCAGTATAGTCTTGTATTAGGTAGTAAGTAATAGTGTAGACCTCAATTTATGAGTGAGTTAATGGGGTACACCTAACTACTTTGCAGCCAAATAAAAAAATTTCCTTGCTTTTGAGATTGCAGAAGACATTTCATTATGACATAAAATATATTTTAAGATCTGCTTAAGCATATTATGCCCAATTTCCCTAAATATACTACTGCTTCCCACTTCCCATGGCCAAGTTTTAAATAGTATTTTTGTCTTCTAATTCTGTTTCTCTTAGGGACAGTTTCCACAGGCCTTTGGCAGAAGTTTTAGTGTCAATAAAAGAGTGGGATGTAGAACACTATCGTGAGAACCACTTTAGGAAAGTGTGATTTTTTCCCCTCTTCTGGACAAAGGTTTTTTTCTGACATTAGCAGGCTGAGATGTGCTCTTTCTCTAGAGTAAGAGTATAGTGCTCATGGTGAAGATAGCACTGAAGCTGGCATCTCGATTAAAATGGGTGAACAGAGTCCCAGGCATATTAGGTACGTTTGGTTCCCTCCATGACTTGGGGCCATTTTATTAAGTTTCTGATTAAGAAGTTAAAAGCAATTGTACTATGTGTTACTGGAGCTTTTTTTTTTTTTTTTTTTTCTGGTAGGCACAACTGAATGACACATGAACAGATAGAAACAGATTTTCCTCTCCAGTAGTACTCTTTTATAAAATTGCTTATTCTATTTCTTCAAATTTCCCTTCTTAATGGTTTCACCTGGACAATGTCGTGCACCTGAGGATCCTTAAATAAATACCAAGGTAAAAAACCCTTTTCCCCTAAAGTGTGTTTGGCTCTTAATTTTAAGACCAGAGGAAGGTAACAGTACCCTGATCCATTTGATTAATTTGTGAAAACGTTTCTTGAGGTGGAAATGTATTTGGGTTTTGTTTATATTATTTAGAGAGTCTTTAATCATTCTGATGACCAGAATAAACTTATCTCTTCTCTAAATTTTAAGCAGAGTGTGTGGAAAATATGTACATGATGGAAAATTAAGACAAAGTTGTACGTTTTCTTTCTATCCTTGATTAGCAAGGCATCTGAATCATGCTGAGACATGTGTGCTGTTTGTGAATATATTCTAATTGTGGTTGGTTTCCTCTAGTTTTTTATTTGAATTCAGAATAATGGGAATTAGAAAAGGAAAAAAAGAACTAAGACATAGTGCATTGTATTAATAATCCCATTAAAGTTTTGATGAGCATAAATCTTCTAGAGAATTGAAGAATCTACAATGTGACTAAAAAAGGTCACTAGGCTTGAGATATTCTAAACTGGATGACTAAAATTTTGTGACAATGAAGGAGAAACCAGTTATTTAAGCTATGAAATCAGAAGGGATTTTTTTTTTTTTTAATATACCAGTATAAATACATTTCACTGATTTCAGGTCTTTAATTGTATTTGATGTACTGTATTTTAGAACAGAACTCACAACTTACAAATGAGCTTTTAAGTCTTCATTTTTAACAACAACTACTTAGCTGGAGTTAAAAAAACAATGGTAAAGCTCAAAGTAGTTCAGCCTTCTAAATTATAGGACCAAAACCCCTGTGTTAACAGAGCAGAGAGTTCTTGTTAAATTTTGAGTTGTATATGTTCAGGAGAGAAAATACCTGCCCTTTCCTTTCTCCATGGCTGCAGCCATCAAGGTCCAACCAGTAAGTGCTTCTGTATGTGGGGTCTGAGGTTGTTTTGCCACGTGGACAGGCTGTGAAAGTCAGGTCTAAAGGGATAAAAGCTGCCCAGGTGGATCAGTCCCACAGCTGCCAGTTGAATGGTGCCAGCTGAATCTCTGGAAAAACACCCAGGGAGTTCTGCCTTAGAGGTATCCATGACTATTGGGTCAGTTTAGTGATGTGACTGGTTCCTTGTTACTCTGTGTGTGCTGGTTGGAGTACATTTCTGCTTCTAGTATATTAAAATCCTACCTTTCACAGAAAAAGAAAAGAACACTACAAAAAAAAATTCATGATGCCCTGGCACTGAAAAAGCAATTCCAGGACTTCCAAATTTAGAAGCTATGCAGTTATCACTATAGTGGATTAAAACTGGGATATCAGTTATGAGGAAAATAAAATGAAAAAAATGTGACATTATAATTACATGATGACAGGAAGAAACAATACTTTAAAGTATTCAATTTTATCTAAGTAAACAGAATTCATCTCAATAATTCTAATGTTTAATCAAGCGCTGACTTCTCAAGGGTAATCAATTTGTTCTTTAAAATATATGAGCTAAAATGAAGTGGTGTGCAGAAAAAATTGTTTGAAGGTAGCTTAATATGTTTCTGTACAATCAGAAATACTGATGATGAAGATCAGGACAATACTGAAACAAATATTTTTTTATAATCTTAACATTTTTCTTTAAAGGAAAAAGCTAGAGTGACTTGAAATTTACTGTGGAATTTGTAGTTTTATTTTCTGATATGCTTAATTTCTTTCTGCTTGGAGGTTCTGAAACTATTTGTAATACTTGTTTTTCTGGAATTTTAATAGATGAATGTGGTACATGAAATTGCCAGTGAAGTGATTATGGTTCGAAATTTTAGTCGTCCATGGGGCAATGGGGTTTGGTTTTGGTTTGATTTTATGCAGTTATCCACTCCAAGCTGTTCATGTCATATAGTAATACTCTTCATAAGGGATGAGGTTTTGCTGTGGGAATAGAAAAGAATTTATTTGACAATATGATTTCCTACAAGCTAGAAATAGTGTTTCTTCAGTTTTCACATGATATACCACACAGCTTTTTTAAGAGCTCACTAAATTTTATTTTTTTTTCCCTCTTTTCAATTGCAGGTAGGAGGGAAAATTGAGTGGAGCAAAGAAATAATTTATAATGCATATGTTGTTGAAGTTTCATAAATTTTCCATAGGGGAAACCATACGTTGTCAATGGTTTTGGAGATATTTTTTCTTGTGTCTGTTCAGTTTTTATTAATATACTGAATATGTTTTTACTTCCCTATCCAATAGCAGAAATATATAATTCCAAATGTCCACAGCTTGTTCTTTGCAATTTGTAGGAAACCTAAGCCTTAGTATAACAATTTTTTTCTCCATTAACTCTATGGTAAGTCTCTGCATTTCAGTAGTTTGTCAAAGTAAGCAGAATGATATTCATAACTTGCTCACAAAATTGGAAGTCAAATATTAAAGACATTTCTTGTGCAATTCCCTGGAAAGTTTGTTCAGATGGGAACCTTAGGAATGGAGATATTTTTAAACTTTTGGTGCCATCTCGTGGCAAGAGGATAATTACATGAAACAAAGAGGAAGTCTTTTCCAGCACATATTTTCTAAGCTTACCAACATTATACCTTGCTTTGGAGATAGATATGTATGTATGAATTTTAATAGTGACTATAAAATCACAAGCCAATTCATGCATAGGACAAAAATATCTTTGGTTTTGGGTTTTTTTTTCCTTCGGAATAGCCTATAAGTATCGATTTGAGAAATCTCACAAAAATTAACTGTCATTACCACGTAGAAATAGATTTTTAGTCTGCTGCATTAGATCTCTGCAGCATACGTAACTGGTTCAAGACAATTGTCAATATATTTCTATTGTAGTAGTGCATTACATCTCTGTAGAATACTTTAATACTCAGCTAGCTCAAGGCAATATTCACTTCAGCATCCTGTAGTGTTTAAGAGAAAGCCAGGGTCTGTGATAGCATTCTTGTTTTTCATTTTATATTCTGGTTTGGGCTTGGGAAAATTTGTACCAGTCTACATCCAAAAAAAAGACCAAGAACAGCAGAGGAATGTTGTATATTTCCCAGGTATTTTCTTTGTGATTCAGAAAAATGTGTGGTTTTGGTTGTGCTAAATGAATACTACCTTAATACCGGGGGGTTTTAAAGAAAATGCTTGTGTATATATCTGCAATCAGTACAGATCACATTCAGTCGGTACAGATCACATTCTTGCTCAATTTCTGAAGGAGTTTTCTGTGTGGTAGTCCATATTTGCTTACTTACCTCTAGCTTCCAGTCTGATGAAAGTTTCTAGATGCAAATATACTGTTCTCTGGAAAGAGCTGGAAAGAGAGTCAAGATATCAGTTCTGCTTTTACTTAAGGCAGGGGTTCTCATTCTTCCAAAAGTAAGGATGTTTTTTACTCTTAAAAAAAAAATTATCATAGTCTTGATCAGTTAACATCCAAATATGCTGTAGTTATTGAAAATCAGTGTCAGATTATTACTTTGTGTGTTATTATAATATCTTCCCAGCTGAAAGAAGAAATACTATCAATCAAAATTAGTACCAAATGAGAACACTGTTTTAAGATCTCACCTTTTCTTTTAATGTCAGATGATTCCATTACTTTCTGTACACATGACCAATACTCCCTCTGTATTATATGCTTTCTGTATTTGTACAAAAAATAAAAATTTTAGAAGGATAAAAATTCAATATATATTTTCTAGCAATTATATGGTAAATATTAAAATGTTAGTCACTAGAATGTGAATTTTAATAGACAATTACTAGCTGAGGCACCACCAAGATAAGTTCAGTGTACTACGATAAGTCATTCAGCAGCTGAAACATTAATTTTGGATGGTTAGCGATTGTGTTAGAGAATTCTCTGATTAAGGTTAGCGAGACATAAAACTCCCATCCTATCAGCTAGAATGAAGAGAAGAATCATAACATTAATGTAATAAGATACAGAATTTCAACAGTTTTATACAGGTATGTGGTAATGTGATTATTCACTTCTCATCTCAGTAAAACTTTCTTAATGGTTAAGTATTAAATACTTCTCTCTTTCTATATCTGCCTCCTGTAATAGACTTTGCCTACAAAATTAAAGTGGTAAGTGACTTAACGAAAGAAAGAGTTGCAGTTGTTCATTTCAGTGAATTAACATGATGTGAATTCCCTTACAAGAAAGACAAATGTAAATATGTGTCATAGTTTTGATAGAAACACGGTCAGAAAAATGTGAAGCTTAAGGCCTGACAAATTAAATCTTAAAAAGTTTTTTAGAAAGTTATTTATCAACATTATATTTTCATGACTTCTTATTCTGGATTAATACACATTTGTCTATGCATGCCAGTGTAATTTTCTTGCTGTTGCATTTAATACAAACTTAGTACAGAATATTTTAAAGAATATTATAGAGAGGAAAAGTAAAATTCTGTTATATGTTGTGAAGGGGCCTTGTTATATTTGGTTTAAGGCATTTTTAAAATGTACTTCTAAAAGCTTCAGCTAAGGCAGGCAGTATGGTTCACCTGAAACATGGAATGAGATGGGCAAAAAACCAAGCACAGGAACAGAAAGATGGTGTAGCATGTCATAAGTCACCAAAGAGGAAGTCTCCCATGAGATGAGATTAAGAGAATTTGCAGACAGTGTTATGTGGATAAGAAAGAGGTAAAATCATTTTAAGGGATAAAATGAGTATGTAGATAGTTAGGAAAGTGTATTAGAAAGATGAAATAATTCAATCTATTAATATTTTCTTTGAAGTTAGGGAGGCAAGAGGAAACATGGTCAATTGAAGTGATTCTTCTTATTTGTGGAGCTTCCAGAGGTGAAAAGAAAAGTTAGTAATTTTGTGATTATCTTCAGAAAAGCCTGGAAATATTTATAGGACAATTTCAGAATATGTTTTTGAAAGAATTGCTAGAATTTCCTCATCTCTGTTGTGAAACCCCTTGTATTCCCTCTCTTCAAATTGCACCTGTTGAACAGTAGATTTTGCTCTTTCAAATCTCAGTGTGCATAATTTAGTTAGAATTTTAGGTAGGTAAATACATTATTTATGCTGGAAACCGTTAGATCCTGTGTATAAAGGGGAGACTGAAAAGTGTCTGTTGCCAAACTTGTCTAGATGATCAAAAGGAAAAAAATGCTTTTTAAAACTGTTTCTAGGGTTAGTCTGTCAGATAAGGTTGATTGCTGATCTGTGGAACTTGTGTTTTTAGTGTGTTCTCCTGACTGTCAAAATTATTTATATCTAGTGTGACGACCAGTTAGTCTAAGCAACACATACCTAAGCTGTGGCAGTGAAAGAAAAATTCCATCCTGCTGTACAACTGCAGTGGTAAATAACTGACATGTTTCAGGGCCCACGAGCCTGCAGAAATTTTAAACAAGACATAAAGGTCACAAAAGCACAGGTTCCTGACAATCATGGGTGCTGTTCTTACAAGCAAGGATGTAGGTGTACCATCCTTCCAGACACCTGCAGAAAGAGTCCGAATGAGTTTGTAGCTATGACGTTGTCCTTTGGAGATCACAATACTTAGGACAAACTGGGAGGGGCTATCTAAATAGAAAAGAGAACTGCTAAATTAAAAATTTATTTAATTTTTGATACACTGATATATAATTTTTGGCATTAGGTTAAAATATCTTACCTTTGCCATAGTAAACTTCGTTGTTTTCTTGTGAAGATAAACAGAG
>VZTN01035392.1:3724-28101 GCA_013400515.1 Erpornis zantholeuca | reverse complement strand
AGAGAGCATGGAACTAGACACACCTACCCACAATAGTCTCATTTTCAGCTACAACCTAATTATCCCATTTTTTAAATGTTAGATGAGGATCACATGATCTTTAACTCAATGACTAAAGTGGTGGTTTTTTCACATTTTTTTTCTGATAACTAATAACTTCTATTTTGTGAATAAACCCCTCGAAAAGCTAGTGCCATTCTATTTTTTCTTCTTGATATCACTTCAAGTTGTAAGAACCTCCATAATGATTGCAACTTCAGACTCATCACAGTCTTCCCACTCTTTTCTATTTAAGGATCTGTCTATTCATGCTGACTCTAAAATTCATAGTCTCACCTCTTCACTGCACAGGCAGTTTGTCTCTCTCCTACTCTTTCTAGTGATTGGTCTCTATTTCCAGCAAGAGTTTGTTGAGAACAGAACTATTCATATCCCTCTCTATCAGTACAAATGCTGCTTTGGAAACCAAGTACCATTATCAAATGCTATAGATCATATTCATTTGTGACCAAATGAAATTCTCCTCATCTTACATCAAAGTTGGGGGTTACCACCAGACCTATTTTCAGTCAGGATAATTATTTTGAACTTTCAGAGCAGCTGCCTGATTCATTCCTCTGTCATCTGCATCTAGCAGTCAACCACTGCCTCACTGCCATTGTTATATTGAGTATGTTGGTGTCTGACATTACTTGTCCATTGTGATAAAACAAAAAGGCATTTACTGTGAAGTCTTTCCTAAAAACTTGCAGTTTGTTATATGTAATCAGAGTGCAATGAGCTTCAAAATACCCCAGCACTTACTATTTATATGCCTTTTTCCATTTCAAGAAAGAGCATGCAAGAACAAATTTCACGTAAGTTCAAAGTCTTTAAAAACATACAGCAACAGCAATTCATTGCTTCTTTTACTGCACTTTAGAAAAATGTACTGGGCTGAAAAGCCCACAAAAAGACAGAGGGATTAGTGTCATAATCAGCAAGTCAGGTAACTAAGTTTTATTTTAAACAGAAATCTTTTATCTTATTAAATTCTCAGCTGCTCTTTGGAAAGGTCTAGTAAGATTTGATCCTAAAGGAGGGCCAGAAAAATCTGACCTGTATTAGAATTTTATTCAGCTAAATTTTGCCAATTGTCTCAGGCCACTCTGTATTGAGTAAAACTTTCAGTGCATGACAGAAATTCACTATGTTCAGAAGGGTAACCCTTGATTCTCTTTACTGAAAATGGAAAGACCTAGAAGGTTAATTAAGTCTGGACACATAAGTTTTACAAGGCTACTTAGGTGAGACACATCTCACCATAACTGTCACAGAAGTAAAAATGTAGGTATGAAAATGTTATGGTAAGCAAGGCTGGACTTGTTGCTGAGATATAAAAACTGAGGTATACATAGAGAGTTACCTGAGGCTTTTTAACCATGCAATCTCAAGATGATGCTCCCAAAGTTTTTAAACCACAGCCCACAGCCAAATATCATTATTTTTCCTAGATATTTCATCAAACCCTTAACTGAAAATGCTGTAACAACTGATGGGTTTACTGTGAACAGCTGCAGACCCTTTTCCAGCTCTGCTCAAGAACATGGTCTATAAACAAAGTGTGGAAACCAATAATGGCTAGAGAATTATGAGCAAAATTTTAGCAAAAGAAGCAGCAACAAAGAAGAATGAGTGCACCAATTAGCAGGTATTTAAACATCAGTTTTTCCTTTGTAGGAAAATCTTTCCTTTTGTAGGAAAAGATTTAGATGTCTCCAGTGATGGAACATTTCCGAACTCACAGCACAGTATTGTCAACAGTGTCGACTTGATAGTAAGGAGTACTCAATAAATGTACTTTTGTTTTGTCACACTGAACAGTCTTTGTAATCCCTTAACTCTTGTCATATATTCTTGAAGTGTTAGAAGAGTGGGATATACAAATACAAACAAAAAAACAAGAAAAAAAATCTCATTAAAATTATTACAGAAGAAATTCAAATTTCTCTCTCCATGAATTCCTTTTCATAGTGATCTAAATGCATCACCACCTTTTTAACACTCATATTAATATTACAGCTCTAACATGCAGCATCGTTTTTCAGTATACCAGCATCAATACTCACTAACCTGATTCTAATTTATTGCTTTCATTATATAGTCTCTACACACTGAAGAGATCTGTGATCTGCTTGTTCTCACAACAGAAGTGGCACATCTAAGAGACAACAATGTTAAATTATTGTTTGAGTTCATGTATTATTGCCAAAGAGGGATGTTTCTTGTCTATGAAAGTAGTAAATGAAAGCAGTCAGATTTTCATGTTATTTTAAATCTTGCTCTTATAACTTTCAGTTTATTGTATAATCCCTAAAAAACTACTTCATTGCCTTATAGAAACGATTTTTTAAAAGCTTCCATTTATACATAGATCAATGCTGAAAATATGGGCATGGCAAAAGTGTAAACGCAATTTTTAAATTGTTCATGCTTTTATATGTGTATATGCTCAAGCTTTACAATAAATTAGGAAGAGTCAGAAGTTAATCAGACAATAACTACTACATCTTCATTAGCAGAACTTTTATCCTGCTTCTGAAATAACCAAACACAGATATTAACAATTCAAGAAGCAACCTTTTGTTACTCAGACCTTCCAAGGAGACAGAACATGCACTTTATAAATTGTCTATAAATATACACACATAAATAGGTGCTCCTGCAATATCTCAACATTTTCAAAATTCTCTTCCTTCCCTTTTCTCATTATTTTGTTGAACTTTGCTTAAGAACCCCTAAATCTACAGCCCAAATATCAGAACACACCCCATGTTGCCTGACTCCACGACTTGTACAAGCTGCACAAGGTAACTCAAAGTTGAGATGTTTCTACTTTGCTGTATTCTATCCTGTTTCTCAAACCATGTTAAATTGTTAGTTCTGGGAAGTAAAATTTCTCATAGCAAATAAATCCACACCACTTTCAGGGAAATTACACTTCATACTGGATGGAAATTATGTCATATACCTCACTGAGCAGTGTCCTCTGTTTTAAAGTCACAAATTGCAACAGAGACTTGTACAGTAATAAATATAATATGCCACATCTCCATGCAGAAAACTTTTGCATTACAACTTTGAAAAGAAGATGTAACACAAGCACTTTTTCATTTAAAACACCATCCAGTATCTTTAGAGTAAAATCTGTTGATTTCAATAATAACATAGCTCATGCTAAGAGCTGAGTGCCAATTCAGCAAAAAATATTGATGGAATATTAAAATTCCAAACATTCAAAAATGAAATTACATATCTGTAATATTGCCTAATCCATTTTACACAGCCTTCAAAACAGATAGGAGGAAATATCTCAACCCTAGTATGGAATAAAATATAGCGTGAAAAACTCCAGAAAAAATAAACATTTTCCCCCTTGCTACAAATTTGATTTGTAGGACTGGCAGCAGGTACATGAAATAATAAACACATTGGTTAAAATAAGCAAATTGAAATAAGGAAGAAAGGAAAAATGGAGTCCCAAAGGCTGTTTTCCTCAATCCCAGTGCAGTCACCCATCATTGAGAGGAGATTTATTCGTTGCCTCAGAGAGGGAACATTGACCACCATGGAAGGGCTCACTGACTCCTTTCTGAAAGTGACTCAGAAACTCAATTTCCACCTGAAACAGCTGCCAGACATTAAAAGAAATATTATATTTTCGTAGTGTTATTTTTTTTTTGTAAACCAGAAACTAAATACAGCTGTGCTTTCATTAATTCAGGACTCTTTTTTTGGCCAGGGAAAGAAAGTACTGCGAACCAAAATGTGCAAATAGAATAACTCTCTTCTTTTATTGTTTTGGTTTGGTTGGTTTTCTTCAGATGATTAGCTTAATACAGACCAGTTGAGACATGCCATTACTTTTTGATAGATATCAAGCACAAACTTTTTGACACAGCTTCTCTGAGAACTGAATTAGCATGTAAAAAGGAACAGCAAAGTGTAGCAAATACCAACAGTGTTTGTTCTTGGTATTTGAAAAGCAGCAATTGTTCATCTCATGTACAACTGACCTTCACAGACCAGAGACTGTGGTAGGCAATCCTTGCCAACAGACATGAAGTGACACATTTGCATGATGTAGTCATACACTGTCTTCCTTAGAATGTTTTCATTTTTCTCTTTCCACCATTTATTCTGTTGTTCATTCTAGCAATGACCTCTCCATGTTCTCTTTCATTAGCCATTCCTAGCACAAGGAAAGGCTGTAACACTTTAAAATCTGTCTGGCCACATTTTCAAAAACACTTACAGGAGCACTACGTATTTTTACTTAACAGAAGTAGAAATCTAAAATTCTCATATCATTGATGAAAAAAAAAGTGATATTATTGCCCTTTTAAGACTTTTCTTCCCACATTTTGCATAGCTTGTCATTTTTACAAAATTATTCTGATGGCCGTGGCATTTCCTTAAGGGGCTAACACAGTAAAGTACATTTATTTCCCCGTAACATAAAAAGACAAATCAAATACATATATATTACTTCTTTACCAGTGTATCTTCATACTCTTTGACAGATACATTTTTCAACTTTCCCTTAATGTCTAGTTTGCTATTGTATCTATTTTGTAGTGTACACTGCTGCTTTTTGACCTCACACAGTTTGCTCTTCCATTTCATGTCAGCATTACCCTTTATATCAAGTGACTACCAAATTACACTTTGCTGTCAATGGGTTATATTTCTGGAACATATTTTAAAATAACATTCACAATTCAAGCTAAGAAAAAGTGACAATAAATTAATATCAAGGGCTCATAGGCTACTTTGAAATATGCTGAAATGGAGCTGAGTTATCAAGTCAGAAAGTTGAATTTGACGATGTCCACATTTAACCCAGTTCAAGTTTTCCTCAAGTTTATATAATCCATTGTTCTGTCATCCTCTTGAGACAGAAATTACCCTCAATTTGCTTAAATGATTCTACAGGAGCCCCTCAAATACTCTGTAAGGGTTTCACAACACTAATTCTAAAGCTGAAAACACCCCTGACTACTCTCTCGACTGTACAAACACATGTACCAGGATTAGGTGGCTCAGGACCCACACCTGAACAGTGGAACTCACACTACAGGACATTTGCATTACTGGAAGAGGCTCAGCTATGCTCCAGTGCTTCGTGTTTGCCAGTGGAGAAAAGCACTCCAACTGACATGGAATGCACTGCTTTGACCAAGAACTCCCAGTCAAAGGAACCAACACAAATTCTCTCACATGCCACAAGACACTGAAGTCAGGGTGTGTTTTTTCCTATTTCAACTGGTTCAAAATTTCACTATAGATCTTCCCTTGAAGTCCCACTGAACAGGAATTCTCTTTTCCCTGGGAAGTCAGTTTGGGAAGCAATGCAACTGCAAAAGCACCACAAGCATTTCCCCTTCACTGTAGGCAGGTAAAGCAAAGGGACTCTGAGGGATCCTTTCCTCTGGCATTTGCTTCTTACAGCTCCAGTCTCAGGGAGCTCCAAGGCCCCCAGGTGTCTGAGGAGTGACAGCTCTCATCTCCTGGGACATGCTCAGGAATCACACACACAGAGTACACTGAATACGCAGAACAAGGACTCAGAAAGTATTTATCCCTAGGAACCCAAGCTCAATATAGCTACAAAATGAAATGTTGTATGAAACCAAATTTGCATTGGTTTGCTTCTCGTTTAAAACACTGCTTCACACATGGGGCTAAAGTCCCCTACAAAGCAAAGGATGTCTTCTGAATGAGGTCTCACCCACTCTTGCCTCATCAAGTTCTATAAATACTCATATTTTATTCTAATAGCTATTTCACTGTAATAATATATATTACATTGCAAGAAAAATATTATAAATATAATACAAAAGGTAATTATGGCACCTGAGGAATAGTCCTCTAATTCAGACTTATCTGCATGCAATATAAGGTCTGTTTTGTCTTCTTTTTAGTGGTTAGAAAGTTAGTTTCTCCCGGGTTAATTTGTTCTATTTCTTTGAGATAGGGGAGCACATCTACATGAATAATCACTAAATTGACTTTGTCTACTTTGGCAAAAGGTATTAAATAGTATCTGTATGAGGATGCCAGTAGGTAAATTCACTAATATATAAACAGAAGCTACCAGAGAGAGCAAACGATCTTCATTTCAAGTCTGGCTTTTTAAGCAAAAAAAACCTCAAACTATTAAAAAAAAATAGAAAAATAATTTTTAAAAAGAGAAATTAATACATACATGGAAAAAATCTCCAAGGCAAAGTAAAAGCTGAAAGTGATTGGCAGCAATTCCTTTTTTTTAGCCTGCCCAACAAAGCTGCAAGCCAACCCAGCATTTGGCAAATGAGTACGCAGAGCCTGGGGTGAGATCATAATACTTTATTAGGAGCTTCAGATTCTTGGTGTGGTTATTGTTTTAATTCTCTGGAAGGCGACAGTTGGTTTGTGCAGTTATTTTAGCTCAGGGCAAAGACTCTGTTTGTCTGTTGCTCTTTATAAGTTCTGAGTTGATAGGTTTGCTGAGGCCAATCTTTTCTCAAACCATCCTAGAATTGTCTAATTTCAACTATAATCTGTTCCACTTGACTCTTTAAACACTAAGAAGATTTTATTTTAAATAGAATGTTTTTCTATAAGTCTATATATTCAAAAGACAATGTCGATCATTACTGTTACTGTATTTATAAATACCATAGATTTTTTCAGTCTGTATCAAAGTCAATCAGTGTTAGACATAATTGGTGAAACTCATTATTTTAAGTCAAGCATGACAGTTTTACAATTACAATAGGCATTTAGTTTAAATTAACATTGTCCCAAAAGAAAACATGAATTGTTCAAATCTGTAGCAGAGCTGGTAGCTGCTGGTACACATCTCCCAACTCGGCTAAAGCAAATACGTTTTCAAGAGCTAAAATTTATTGTTTATGCCCTTTAAGTTTCAACATAATTTTTAAATATCTGGAAAATCCCTGCTAACAGTTTTACTTAATAGTGCTACTTGCTATTTATCTTCCAAAACACTCTCCTTGGAATGTTCTTGAGTTTAATTTTTCTCTAAGTATAACAAGTCTGCCACCTAGTGCTTTATGATACCTCTAGTACATGTTTTACTTTACAATTATATATTTGCAATTTTATTGATAAAAGAGGTCATGTTCTAAGTCCATAAACATGCATGTTTGCCTACATACATTCAGAGTGCTTCAAATTCACACTGTATCACCTGGCTGACAAGTTACATTACAATATTTAACAGCTATTAAGCCATACTTGTATTTTTTGACTAGCACATGCCATCTCATAGTTGTGTTCGTCTGCCATGAGATCTGAAAATCTCACAGAAATTGTAAAAGGACAAACCTGAAAATCATTTTAGGGGGGAAAAAAGGGTGGGGGGAAAAGGAAAAGGCAGTATCACGTTAGTTTAATATGAGAAATAAGGAAGCCATGGTGGCTGTGGCCCAGTAGAGCTCTGTGCAGTGTCTCTGGGGGGCAGTCCTGACACCCAAGCACTGATGACAGGCCCACCTTGGAAGAGGCTCCGAGCTACACACTGCTGGCATCCCCTGCCTGGCACCCAGGGCAGCAGCTCTTCAGTGGTGGCACCTGACATGGGACACAACAGCTGGAGGATGATGGGGAAAAGGAAGCAGAAAGATTCCATCAACAAAATAAATTTCCAAGCAGCCCAAGAAGTGATTTGTGGTAGATCCCAGTGTTCCACTCAGAACCTGAGTGCAACCAGAGCCAGGATTCATTCCAGACCCATCCCCCAAGAACAATTCCTTCCACAGAGGTTGCATTTGTCTGCTTATGTCACCTCTTCTGGGAAGAGGATGACCGAGGTTTCTGCCCCTTCATTTTGCCATGTTATCACAAGGCAGCTTGACCACAAAATAAAATTTGGCATAGTATTTAAAGAGATTTCCTTTAACAATGTTAAATTCTCCTTTTTATGAAGTTATAACATTTGTGACATAATAACTTTACTAAAAATTGGCTTATATTAGATCTTTCAGTATGAATAAGCCCAGGGGAAAAAAAAGGCAAAAGAATACATTCCAATAATAAAGAAAATTGGTGGGATGAACTATCAGACCATGTCAATAAGCCTAATAAGCCTAAACTGCATTTTAACAACATAAATAAGGGTGTATTATCTGATCCTTTTGCTCTGAGACAATCTTGAGCTGGTATTTCTAAAACACCATTGGAAGTTGACATAAATTATCTACATTAATAGTCTGCCCTCTGTGAAACCATCTTTCTAGTTACTACTACTGCAAAAAAAAGAAGCCAGAAAAAAAAAAATATAAAAACACCTCTCCAGGACTAACAAAGTCTTTAGTCCAAAGATCAAGCATGAAAAAGCAATTAGACTTCTTAATTTTTAGCAAGTAAGACAAATTTTAAATAAAGCAGATAAGGGAAATAAGTGCTTGAGGGTTTGTTTTTTTTTTCAGGCACCACGTACACTGCATAACAATTTGGTTTAAAAGTTTTAAATTAAAATACAAATTTACTATAGGAAATTGTATGGAGTATAGGTAAGGACTAGCACTTTACTTTGCCATTTTTGAAATCCTGGTGGGTCAGCAGCAGTGGGGCTAATACAGCTTCAGGACTGGACTAGGATCCTTAAGGGCTCTTCAGCCAGAAGCAAAATTTGCTTCTTTGTCCCCAGCTCCCTGCACAGACACCAGATATTGTCTTGAGAGTTTTTACTGGATGTACATTTCATAGTTTCTCACCAATTTTGCACATGAAAGTATCATTCTTCATCTTTGTGAGTTGCTGACATACTGAGGGAATTGCTTATTGCTATCCTGTCTGTACTTATACCAAGGAAAGAAGCAACAGTCTTATAAGCTGCAACGATTTTATGGCTCAGAGTTTAGAATGGCATAGCAAAACCATAAACCAATTATTCAGGTCAATCCCAAAAAATTCGTTGCAAAATATTTAGTAGATCAGATATTTTTTCTTGTGGTTTACTTTAAGTAGAAAAAGAGCAACTAATAACATTTAGCCATTAAGAATTTAAAAAACAAAAAAAGGAAAAGGAAACAAAACAACAAAAAAATTATGACTACTGTTTTCCTGCTAGTACTTATGCTGGGGGTTTTTATGTATAAACTAAACTTTGCAATGTGTTCTCTGGCTTTCTGTTTCCTCCTTATAGAAGCCAGAGGTTGACTGAAAACCTCTGAAAACTCAGAGGTTCCAGTGTAATGTGTACTCCTGACCCCTAAGGCTTCTGCAGATGGGCACACCACCTTCCTTCCTTGCACACTTCATCCCAGAAGAACATTTGAGAGTGGCTGATCAGTCACTTTGTGAAGCCATCCACAAATGGCATTTCATAGAACACTGAGGTAAGGGAAAAATTAGGAATAGCTCTGGAAGGAAACACCTGGAAAACAGTTAAAATAAAATTTGTACATTTTTCACCCTTTTTATACACAGATATTCAGGCCTGCTCTTTTTTAAAGGCTGTAAATCCAACAAATATCTGGATCAGAGGCATATGATCAATAAATAGGTTTTAATTCCACAAAAAGCTGCAAGTCATTCAGTCCCTCCCCTGGTTTAATTCTCTTCGCAAATGACCCATCCCTTGTGACCTCTTAAGTTTTTGTTTCTCTAATCCTTCTCAAAGGTCAGGCTCTAATCTCTAAAAGCAGGCCTGCTCTGCAGCATGGGAAATTCTATAGTGTTACACTGGTACTAAAATGCATATATATATATGTGTATATAATGCAAAAGGCAAGCTTCATCTGATTTTTCTTTTGAGTTCACATAATAGTCACAGGCCCACAAAACTGTCTGTCCAGCCCAAAGATGAGCACTAGATTAATTAAAATTGTTCATTTATTGCAATTTTATTGCATTGTAACTACATTCTGGCTGTGCATTGCTGAGGAAATCTTCGGGAATGGCTGTAAGTTTCCCACTCTGGAGTGTGCTGTCCTGTAACTCACTACTGCTGCCTGTTTTAAAAGAGCAACCAGTCTGCAGGAGATAATGGAAAAGCTATTTGTTCCCTCTCTTCACTGTTAATGGTGGTACCCAGAAATAATCAAAAATGCTTCTAAACAACTTTTTTAAGGGTAAAAGGGAGTACAGAACTAGGGTTTGTAAATCCATGTGCATTTTTTCGACTTCACTGTCTTAGCTAGGAATTTTCTTAGTGGGCAAATGGGCAAATCTTAAGTGCTCAGCTCATGGAAATTCTAACTATATGCAGGCAAACAATGTGATTTACGTTCACAGGACTGATTTGTTGTCAGCTTTTATACTTCTGCATGTAGCAGTATTAGAATCAGATGTACTGCTTGTTTGATATGCTGCACTGGAACTCAAAATAATGTACATAAGCCAGACATTTTGGAAAGTTTTTGACCTGAGAAATATGGCTATCTAAGAGAGGTTTATTGTAGAAAGTATCACATCCTCTCAAAACAAGTGATTTTTAGGAAGCCTACAATTCAAACCTTGTATTGTAACACATCATGAATTGTAAATTTAAACTTTCATTTTCTCTGGAACACTGGATTAACCACTTCTCCCTTTATGATTTAAAGCTTTGTGTCTGTATACAACCCAACTGAAGATCACAGAAGTGGCACTTGTCCCAGTGATTCCTCCCAATCTGTCTAAAACCATCTGGTTTTCCTGCATGTTCCCTTGCACCCAGGAGCTCTGATTCCGACAGCAGTGTATTCCTAACGCTGATGTGTGAAGAACTAATCCAGCCATTTGGATGCACACTTGGCTATCGAGGTGTCACTGCCATACATCACACGGGCCCAGACACCACAGAGCACAACCAACAGCCAATACAAATGCATCACGACAAAATGCTATATTTATGGTTTGTGTACATGCATAAGTCAGCTGCACAACCATCTCTGGCCTCCACTCAGGATTCATTTATATGGATTGAATAAGCTTCCGATCACTCACAGCAAGATTGGCTCCCAACAGAAAGGCCTAGGGATACAGAGCCTCCCACCAGAGATCCAGAGACAATCCAGAAGCAGACTTGTCCTCAGCTAACAAAGATATTTACATGGGCAAACAAAACCATGGCTTCTAAAATCACAAAGATTCCTTTTGCATTAATGTTGTTTTTATTACGTATAAGAAATCTTTCGTAAGATCTCCTCTGATATTCCTAAGCAACAGCACATTAAACACTTCTAGCTCAAGAAATCCTTCCTCTCAGAAGTTCTAAGTTATGAATTGTTGCATGTAAAGAGAGAATCACCACTGTATGTTTGTCCATTTGCTATGCTCTTGCCCTGGCATTCAGCCATTACTAACCACAGGGTGCTAGAATAGATAGATAGATCATCATGCAGCTGCTCACAGATCCTTATACATTCAGTACTTTTCTAATTTCTCTGTCTATGAGACTTACTCATTCTCTTACTCTCAAAAAGTTGTGTGTTTTCAATAACACAATTCAATCACAAAGAATGATATTAAAATAATTTTTAAAAAGCCATGTACAGTGATTTTCACACAATCTGGATAATACCTATGTCCCATTACACATTTCTTACTCTATTTCTATTAAGTTTTCATAATTTAAAGCAGAAAACCTCCTCTTGTCCAGTGCTGCCACGTTTGGAAATGCCATATGAGAATGAAACCTCATGTTTAACGCATTCCTCCTCTGATCTCTAGGATTTGATGGCTTTACTGCTCTCTCTGTTTATCCTTTTGGCATATTATCTGTATTTAGATTAAGTCCTTGCAATGTTTCAGTGTGCTACCTCCTATATAAATCTCTTTTTTTTTGATCATGCCAGACCCATCTGTAATCTTCCTGTGTTTTTATCTGTGCTCAGATCACTTCTTCAATCACAACATCATCCATGTACAGCATTAATATTCTGTTTACTCTCCTACATCACTATGAGAAGAAACAAATAAGGAGGAGACTAAAAATCCCATGCTCTCCCAGGGGCAAATTCTGTTTTCATTTATTCTCTTAAACAGCCTATTGATACCAGTACCTACACCAACACCAGACTGGTCCTCCTTCCTCGGCTTGAGAATGGCCATGACAGGCAAGAGGGAGCAGAGGACCAGGCAAGAACTAGGTAAGGTGGGTGGAGAGCTGGAGGAGATGAAGGCAGCTGAACTTTTATAGGACAGTGAATATGCACAATATCACAAACTGCAGAAAGTTCCTCTGAGGCAACAAGCATTCCTCAATCCACATCCTGCTGCTAAAGAGAAATCGAGGTCATCCAGTATCACACAGAAGTTGTCCACACACTCGGGATTGAATCCTCAAGTTTGGCTTAGAAGAGCATTCCAATTTAGGGCACTATATACACAAGTGGAAAAAAATTGCAAAATTTAAATGCTTAGAACTGGTCTATTTGAAGATGGCTAAACTCAAGCATGTGACTAAAAATTTTCCTGAAGATCCTAACCATACAGCATATTATTATCTGTATTCACTGATTTTGATTCTAAGTTATAGAACAAGATGTGCCTAGAATTTTTCTCACAATCTTATGCTGCTCCTAAGTACATAAAATTTATTTTCCACCCCTCTAGAGCAATAATATTCACGTGGTGTTAAAAATAAGAAGAGTTTTCACTTCAAGGAAAAGTAAAGTGACAATGTAAGTGTCCAAAGAGAAATTTTCTTAATGAGGAGTGAAATAAGCACAGAAAAAATACAATCGAAATGCCTGTCTTGTACAAAACTAAAACATGGCACAGCCGTATTTTAGAATCCTTATACATGAGAAATTGGAGCATCTCTTCATGATATATATATTCTTTTAATATATGATTTAGCAGGAAATGAACTGTACTGGTAAGAAATTGTCATTGAGATCTTAGGTCAGTCAGTTACCCACAATTTAACAGATTATTTCCCATTATGATGCATCTTCCACCAAATACAAGAAATACAGAACTCCAGTATTTTTTATTAGTGCAGGCTCCCTATTACTACAATAAAGTAACTCTGAGAATTGTTTATATGTGACACTTCAAATGACTGGAAGTATTAAAAGAAAATTTATCATTTCAAAACAACAAGATCTTTAAAATATTTTGAAATCTGACAGAAGACAAATAACAGTGGTGAGATAAAGGTGAAAGGGCATCTTGAATATAGTACAATTTGTCTCCAACATGATTTATAGACCCAGCCTGAAACATGATAGCAAAAAAATAAGGTTTTTCATGGAGGTGCCTGAGGTCTACAAATCTCATTACTGTCATTTCTTTTCAATCTCTTAAATTTAATAACATTTATTTTTAAAGGACAAAACAAACACTGACACACATATCCAAAATAGCCTATGTAGCACTGTCTTCAAAGTATAAACAACTCATGTACTCACTCTCAACTTAAAAAAACTATTTACTTAATTATTATATAGATACAAAAATTTATTCTTCTAAATGCTGATTTCTGTTTTAAAGTAAGACACTTCTCGTATACAAAAAAAGCAACAAATGGAATTGAATTTATTCATCAAGACTGTCTTGAAGATACAGTTTTAGGGAGGGTTTTCAACTTGCTATACAACATTTAAAATTTATGTTCCAGCTTAAAGTATTACATTTGAACTTACATTGTCTGAGAGAAAAAAATCAAAAAATCCCACACCAATGTTCTTTAATAGTTGACAAGAGGAATAAATGTTTTAGGCCTAGAGATCTGTCAACATCTGTAATATAGTAAATAATTTACTATTTTCTTCTGAAAAACATTCCTTGCAGATGCAAACCATTTAAGGTAAGAAAGACAGATTAGCAAAGAAAATAAACATTCCTTTATTAGGTAAATGATGCCTTAAAGAGACTCTAAAATAAAGCTTTTGTGTATGTTGTAAAATGAAATGCTAAGAAACAAGGCCAAAAATCAGAAGAGATGTCATAAGTATGTTCAGACATATGTCTTTATGTATAAATGCAAGTTTGAAGTCAGGATGATGTTAGAAACAACAGACAAATTGATCCAATTGTCTGACACTGAGCAGGTACGTGCAAAAGTCACAGAAGTTAAAAGAGTGTTCTCCAACATCCCATCTGTTTTTATGATGATTAAAATTACTATTGAACTTGATATTGGCATAGTGAAATTGGCACAGCTCACTAAGGGATTTCTGCACATGGGTAATAAGCATTCTCATCCCTTCAGGTCCTTCACTATGACTATCAAAACTGCAATGCTTCAGAATAAATTTGCCAGAGGCACCTTTTCTACAACATTAAGAACATGGAGACAACACACAGCCTCCTTTTATGATACCGTGGAGAGCAGCTGTGTCTCACGTCCCTGGGAGGCAGACTGGCTAAACCACTCAGAATGTTCCAGGGAATAGTGCTGTTTATACTGTTTGCATTTCTCCACCACAAATTCTGTCTTTAAAGCATTTACACAATTACTATTCCTTTCATTCACGTATGATGAGATACAGAGAATAACCCCACGGCTTGGTCAGTCCCTCTAAGCTAGATGTAAGGAATCAACTTTTAGTAGACTTTAATTTGTGTTCTTGTGGACAAAGTAAAAGAAGCCCAGTGGGACATTTTATTTTTCAGTCAAAATATCAATGCTTAATTTTGGGAAATCTCCAGAAACTTATTTTGTTTTTCCAAGGAAATGAAATTATCATATAATACATAATCAACATTTCAGTATGTAGAATTAAAAATACAAGTACTCACAGTAGCATGTTCCCCTAAGTGGATTTCCAAGATACCTATTTTCAGAGTCACAGCTGCAGGGAGAAAAAAAAAGACAAAACCAAACATTCCCATTAAACACGGTATAGTTTTAATAAAAATGCAGCTAGAATATTTATTCAAATAGCATGAGTTTCAGTACTAGCAACGCAAATACATGCAAATAAGTATTTAATATAGTTCTTAATAAAGAGCGTGCTACTTTCTAGAGACACCTCTCTATCATATAAGAAACCCAGAGTGAGCAGACTCTTGAATAAAGAACTTCAGCCACCTGCCTGAAGTCAGTGCCTGCTGTAGGACTCCAGGAGGAATTCTGGTCTCTGCAGTAATGAGCAAAGGGGAGCCAGGCAGTCACACCAGGCACAGGATCTCCTTATCCCCAGCCCCTCAGCCATAGCTGGTTCCCACTCCTGGTTTTGATCTGGCCCTCCCCAAGCCAACAGCTGAGCAGCCATGAGAGGGATAACTGACTGCAGAAAGTGTTCCCAAGGATGTCCCCCCCTAACATGCACAGTCCCAAAACACTATCAACTCTTCAAACAAACACAAGAAGAACTCAAGAACAATGAGGGGGAAAACACCCAACACCCAAAGCAAAAACAAACTCCTAAAGCATCCTTGAGCATAAAATAATTATCACATATCCACAGCACCACAGAGGGGATCCAGAGCTCTGCTGTCTGTTCTAGAGATGCTTCTCCTAAGCTGTGCAGCTGCAGCCAGGCCATGGCAACTGGCCCCAGAGCCAGGAATTGCAGCCAGAGCTGCAGCACAGCAGCATCTTGGCTCTTTAACTTCCATGAACTTCAGAGGCAACTGCTCCTCTTCACTGACCACCCAGGGCACCAGGTGAGATTTAAACTGAATATCATGGACTCATGCTGCTGACAAGACACGTGCATGGTAAGAGCTGGTGAAAAAGCTTTCTTATTGATAAGATATGTAGCTATTTTAAGAGAGATGAAATATCCTACAGAAATTCAGTTCTAATTCAGTTATAAAACATTACTCTAAAAATTCCAAATATCTTAATAGAAAATTATTAATTTGATTTAAGTTTCCTTGACTATTTCATGGAAGTCTCCAGCAAGATTAGAATTTTCTCTTAAATACACAGGAAGATTCAAAAAACAAAGAGAAAGCTAATCACTGCCTATTAAATTTCATATAAATATTTTCCCAGAGGTAATCTGAATCATTTAATATCTTGGACTGTTTTTTCCTTACTTCATTCTAACAAACTTAATTTGGAAGGAGATATTTCTGATTTTATTTGTGAGTACTATTAAAAATACCTTCTAACTTGGATGTCATATCATTTAGCAAGTTTCAGACTTTAAAATATTTTCATGTTTGTATTTCTTCTGGTTTCATCAATAGTTTCTAACTGGTGATTCCCAACATACTCATTTTTATTAAAACATAAGCAGAGAACCTCCTTGACCCTTTGCTACACTACCATAAAGAAAATAATCAGCAATAGCAATACAGTGAAAAAGTAGAAAAAAGATGTTCTGAACTCTGCCCTTGAGCACTCCTGATCCCACATTAGCATGAGAACTCTTTGCAGGGTCAACTATGCAGAAATTCAACACTTATCTAATACAATGATTTTAATAATTAATCTCCAAGAAAACAACCCCCCTCATGCTTCAAGTCTAACTGCAGAACACAATTTGTAGTCTTGTTCAAAAAGACACTCTGGCCCCACAGTCATTCCTGCAGAATTTAGAAAAAAGTCTGATCCTGAAGTAACTCTCTTGCATGGACTTGGAAAGGAGAAAATCTCTCAAGAAATAACACTGGTCTGCCTGACAAAGGTTTTTTCTAAACAACACAAAACATGAACAAATTTCTTCAAAGAATAGCTTACTACTGAAACCATAAATATATTCATGTCTGAAAGGGCCTTTAGGTTTTGAATTCCTAAAGAGAGAGAAGGGAAAAGGACTATTTTCAAATCAAGGGCTTAAATGAATTCCCTTTTCTTGCATGTAGGATTGCCACATAAATGAGACAGTATACCATGTAGCAAATGATAATAACATGATAGAGGTTATTGTAAGAGGAATCTTTCTTCTCTTGCATTGTTTCAAATGCAAAGTAGAATATTAAATATAGGCAGTATTCAGAATATGCTAGGGTTCTATACCCCCCAAAAAAAAAAAATCTGTATTTAGAGTCAGAGGATAAAGGCAAGAAACTTCCCCTGCTGCTCACTGCTAATGATACTGACCTGTGTATGACATGGAAGAGCAATATCCAACTCCCAATAACAATAACCTTTCCATGGGGAAAAAATAAACAAATTCCATTCTGAACTCTTGTCCAGGCACAGCACTCACCTGTGGTGCTTTACCCCTGAGACTAAGAGCCCTTTTTTTTTCTTTTTTAATCTTGAAAATCTTAATGAAAAATGACAGCTGTTTCCATACAGCTTCCCTTCTCCATTCAGCTGCCCTTCTAATCAGATGCAACCATCTCCTGTGGATCAATAAGTACCAGAACCCAGGGATTTCCAGCATCACACATACCTTTCTGGCATTTTTATTTCTATTTATATAATAGAAAAAAACCTGAACATGAATACATGAAATAAAAATATCTATAAGCTCCATCTAACATGTCACAGGCTTTACAACTTACAAGAACATACAGAAGAATGGCTAATAAAAAAATTACCAGGCTCTAAATATTCTTCAACAAGTATTCATAAGTATTCATTCAAATCCAAATAATTACTAATTCCCTAACAGTTACAGAAGTGACCTTCAAATATCTTGAAAAGAAAATGGCAATGCAATTTTACAGCTGCTTCAGTTGTTTCAGCATCATGTGCGATGCAATGATAAAACATGCACAATAAGAAAAGAACAGGGAACTACACCACTGCAAAGTATTTTGATGTATTATCATAAATATTATGCTCTCTGTGTTGGGAGCCTCATGGAAGTACTGAAGGAAGGGGTGATGTTAGGCAGGAGAGAGCCCTGTGCCAGCCTGTGCCTGCCCTGATGGGTGTTATCCCAGAGAAGCTCCCAGCCTGCCAGGAGCAGCCACAGGGCTCTGTCTGAGCACAGGATAAAAGGCACTATGGGATGTGAGGAAGAGGGAGCTCTCCAAAGACAGCACCTGTACAGCACAGAGGGAAAACCTTGCTGGGTCCATCCAGTGCTGCAGGCACAGAGGAACCTCAGTAACTGAAGGAGCATGAGATTTACCTGTTAGCTGTGTTCTTTTAATGCCACCTCATTAAAACAGCTGGTTTATTATGCCATTTGTTGCCAGGCCATTCATGCAGAACACTTTCATAATGTGTAGCAGGAATAATAGGAGGTGGAGTTCTTACTAGTTAGGGAAGTCTGCTTTAATTTAAATGGAAGATACTACTTAAACACTTGGTTTTCAGTGGAGGGAAAAAATGAAACTAATAGGATTAAGAATATATCTGAAATTATTCACACAAGCATGTATGCTGGGTTTCGATTAAATTTAGCTTTGTCTTTTAATCCTCTCCTGTTTTATTAGCATACATATTGCTCTGCATTTGTCACTGATTATGGTTCCAATTACAAAATTTCCTATACGCTGAATTGTTTCCTTATGAGCTTTACTCATTGTAGTAATTTTTGTATCTTTTCCAAAAGCCAGCACACATTGGACCATATGTGAAGCATAATATATGCCTCATATCTGAGAAACGGGAGCTACACTCATTATTTTATGTGCCATAGGGCCATGATCATTTGCTTTAAGTGGTCATAATGAATGAGCAGTTCCACTCTGGCAGGACTCCAAAGACACAGCTCCCATTTACAAGGACAAATGGAGGAAGGCTCCTATTAGGTTACGTACAAGTTCTATGGTTTGTTCCAATACAAAAGTATTCAATTCATCAGGCTCACTGACCTTTGCATGGCCTGCTATTAGCACTTATTTCCCAACCTCTCCCTCAATTATCCTTTCAAAACTGAACCATTTTCTTTCACTTTCTTTTTATCTCCACAGACTTTCAGGAAGTTCAAAATAGAATTTATTGACAAATGCATTAAAAAATAATTTTTCTCATGTTTCTGACCAAATGAATGATAATTTCTCGCTTCCTCTTTAAAAACAATAGATGTATGTAAATGAGTACATGTTTACAGTAAGACTGCCAGACTTGGGGAGGTTTTTAATGAATGAAAGGCTTCTTTGTAAGACAGTTTACAAACAACCTTTTTTTGAAGCTCAGCTATGTGTATGGTCCTGTGCTCTGTACCTTGCAGGCTTAAGGAAGCTAAGGAACTGACAGCAGGGGAATGTATATATGCCTAATTTTGTTGTTCTTACTGCTACGTCCCTTAAGGAAGGGCACACCTTCAAGCTTCTCATCTGAGGAAAAGTGTCAATATAACACCAACTGAGACCAACAGCTTTCTAGACAAGTAATTTGACTGTGTGGAAACCTTCCTATAACAGTTCATTTAACCTTTCATGGCGAGGCAGAAGTTTCTGCAGTTCTGGAACTGCCACTAATTGGTAAAGCTTTCCTTTCAATTAAAAGTGAAGCAAAAAATGAGGGACACAGGAAAACTAACCTAAGTACAGCTGGACTTTCCTTTAGTTGAGTTTGTTCTTCATACCAAATTCTCAGGGAAGGCCACTCTAACAGACAATATTCTTTTATTCTGCTGCTTCCCTGACACAATTCCATCTTGTTCTGGCCCAGACCAAGGCTTGTCAACTATACAGCTATAGTATATTATATACTATAGATATTTATGACCCTTACCTCATATTTTGTCCTTGCAAATTAACAGATCACTTCCACAGTCTCTGGGGAAGAGTTGTCACCTGCCTGATCTACAGCTGGTCATAAACAGGTCTGGGATTTTGCCCAGGTTCCCAGCATTGTATCTGCAAGAGGTTCCCAATAAATTAAGACTAATGGTCTGCTTTAGCAGAGTATCCCTGGTCCCTAACTGATTACTTGCCCCAGCTTTTGGATGTTCAACTCTGCCCTAGCCTTTACTCCTCATGCTGTTCCCTTTCTAGCCAGTGGTCCTGGTGTTGCTGTCTTCCATCACTGATTCCTGCTTTTGATCCCTTTGCCCCCAGCTCTGGATCTTGCTCCTGGTTTTATTCTACTTTCTTGGTTCCACGCTGTTAAGATGCTATGGGAGTTTAGAATAGTGGAATACTGTTTAACATACAAAATCTGGTTATTTGGGACACCTTGCAACAGAAGTTGAAACAGCTTTTGCAGATACTCTATTAATAACACTGTAGTAACAGCGAGCTCAGCACAGATTCACACACAGGGTTTTATGCTGCTGTTGGTTATCCCTTCTTCAAAGTCATCCTACTCTTACAGTACATTTCAGGCAATGAGAAAATAAGCTGAGGTATGTGCTTAACTGCAGTCAATAGGTGTAACTGGCTGCAATTCATAACACTTTGGAAGTGATGCCACAGAGACTGCAGATTTTCAGCTCAAAAGTGGTGACTCTTGGGTGAAAACAATAACCCAAGAACAGCTGAGTTTGGTAACTGGGTCAGAGCACTGAGTGACTGATACCTGAAAGCCCAATTCACACTTAGGCTTGGTCAAGACTTAGGTCTTGACTTAGGCCTGCTTGGCGTCCATACCTTTGTCACAGAAATGCCCACCAACACCCACATCTTCTGACCATGCACAACAGACATGGTCAGCAGCAAGAAAAGTGAGTGACCTCACAACCAGCACCTAAAATACTCATGTTTAGGGAGTTCAAGAATGTTTAAAAGACTCAGAAACAGCATCATCCTTCCACAGAATAAGATTTAGATGCATTAGTTGAGCTCAGATGACATATTTAATGAAAAATAGGTATTGTCAGCACTGTTAATGACTGCTTTGTCATTTTCAGAGAATAGGCTCAATTGCTAATTATTATTGCATTTTTAACCTTTGATGCAATCTTTATTTTGCTGAAGTGAAATATGTGAAATACACAAACTTTTAATCTATAAATGCATATTTATCTCTCCTACAGAAAAAGGTCTGCTTCTTGACTGCACTGACACTGTACTGTGCACTGTATTGTCCCAATGCTATCCATTAATACTGCAGTATGTGAACAGACACCTCAGATCTTTGGTTCTAATGTAAAAATTGGACACTTTCACTTCTCACACTGCCAAGATCCTTCCACCCATGAGTAACTTCAGATATAAAGAATTATCAGCCTACCTCTTAAGATAATGATAACCTAAAAGGGTAAAAGGTACTAGGATTTATGTTTCCAGTTAGAACTTTTTAATAATGTGGGGAAATGATTTATTTGTTTTTTTCTTGTAAGTGCATATAACAATGTCTTGAGACAATGTTTCTTCTGTAGATTAATCTGTCTCCTCCTCATATAATTCATTAAAAAGGCCTAGGCCAGCAATACTTTTTTTTTTTTTTTAATCTAGGCTGATCTCACCAAAAGAGAGAAGTAAAACATTCTAGATTCATAATGAACTTTTCCATTTCCAGACCCCGCATGCTATTCAAATACTTCTTCCCTGCTAGATCAAGAATAATCAATATTATAGGGGTCTTATACACTCTTTGAAGTAATAATATTTCAAATCACAAAATCCATTGCACTTCAGAACAAAATAAGCTTTCAAACAGGTGTCACTTATCATATAATTATATAATTATAAAATTAAGAGAGAAAAAAGTAAATAAATAAAATAAGAGTTTTCTAACAAATTCTGGATTCTATTTACTTCTTCTATACAAGAATAAAATTCCCTACAGCCATTGTTTGGAACTAGCTGGATAACTCCCTGTTAATCTTAATAAATAAGGCATTGAATGGATTTCATATGCAAATGATTTTATGCTGCTTACTCTAAACAAGAAAAATCTCATGTCCATGGCCTTACCCTTTACCTCTGGCACTCTCTTTACAAATGGCCACGTTTTTGGCAGTCATGCACAAACATGAATACATGCAAAAAGGTGAACTTGGAAAAGTAAACTTCCCTCTTATCAGTCACTGTTCTTTCAAAGGTAGGGAAGGAAATACCCACATTTCTTCTCTCACATTTTGACCTACATCAGATATTTCAGACATTACTTGAGCCCTTATAAAGTAAATGTTAGAATATCCCATAGCTCAAAAGAACAGGCTATGTTTACACTGAACTGAACCACAACTCCAAGAAATATTAGCATAGGTTTCTCAACTACTTCTTTCCTTTTAGAAAGAAGATTTAGATAAGAAGCGATGGTAAAATAACCATGAAACTTATTACTGCTTAAACTGAAGTGCAGCCCCTCCTAAACTTTTACTTTGCAAAAATCAGTGAACACTTCACAAAATTCAAGTTTCATTCTTTCAAAAGGTAAATATTAATGAAATGTGTTAAAAGTTAACCTAATATCAGCAATAGAATATTCACAGAATCATAGAATGGTTTGGGTTGGAAGGAATCTGTAAGACCATATGAAATAAATATATGCAAGTCACTGTGCACTGGAACAGGCTGCCCACAGAGGCTGTGGAGTCTCCCTCACTGGAGATATTCCAGAACCATCTGGACACAATCTGTGCCACGTGCTCCAGGATGGCTCTGACCCATTCTGTGGTTCTGTGATCAGCTACTCACTGCTTCTGATGTTCTGGCATTTTCCAAGAGTGCTTGTGTATTGCTGTTATTTAGAAACCATTTCTCAAAAAGAGCAGGAGAGGTCCCACTTCAGAACTTTAAATATTTTAACAGGCCCTGACAGTCAGAGCAAATGCATTGTAAATGGCTTCATCAAGTAGACCACATGAAAAAGAAATCCCAAGTGGTTTACTGCATTTTCATTAGTCATTACTGAATTGTAAAATTTTACTATTACTAAGTGTATTTGTGGTAAGTATTTTTAACTATTAAACAGTTTATGGCTTGTTTTTAAAAATATATAATATGACTCATTTATTATGGTTGAATTTAATCTATGGTTTATAATATGGCCATGTTATTACTGTTGAATTTAATGCATGGTCAGTCTCTGAGGGAAATTATTGCAAAGAACTACTCAGTTAAAATCTCAATGAAGAAAGTTCAGTGCTATGGTATTACAGAGTGCTATAGAGTTCTCATCTGTCTACAACTGATCTTCCTTGCTTCATTTCACTTTGTTTTCAATATTCTGGGATGGGTTTTGTTTGTTTGTTTTTGTTGTGTTGGGGATTTTTAACAAAATCACTATTTATGTAAGACTATAATTTCAAGGCAATTTAAGGAAAAGGCCATTTCAGAAATACATATTTCAGGATGCCATACAGACACTGTAATTTCCAGAAAATGGTACAAAGACAGGCAAGTTACTTTTTGTCTTTCTGCTTCAAATTATGTATGGTAACTTTGGTCATTTTCTTGTCATTCAAGACTACAATTTATCCCAATATGGCAATTAATATTTCCAAAAATAAGGGAAAATCTGACTAAACCAAGACGAAAATAACAATTCAGAAGCAAAGCACATCACACATTTTGGAGTGGAGATTGCAGCTCAGTGATGGCCAAATCCTGCTTATATAGGGATGCTTATATATGGATGTTCAAGAATATTAAATGCAAAATAAAGACAAAGATATGAATAAATCAGAGTGTCATGGCTTTCTCTAGGTTGTCAGCTATACAGTATTAGGGAATTTTACAAAATAGTCATATCATCTGAATTACTGCTCTACTTGCAACAACTTCTACAGTGTTAATGACAAGTTATAATATAAACATGAAGCACTAATATCACAGATGTTTAAGTATAATATATACTGCAACTGGCAAGCTATCGTAATTATTTCTAGGAAGCCAAAACTCTAGCCATTACATGACATATTCAAGTAACTTTCATTATTCCTAGATGACTTAGGTGTTTCTGATGAGTTATTCTGAAACACTGTCCAGAATATTTACTTCCCATACTTATTCCCTATGGCATTGAAAGGAATTCCCAGGGGATCATTAGAAAGCAAACATGGAGCCATTGCAGTTTCCAGACTCATAGCTTCCTTCATGACCTGCAGGTCTTTAATACCATATTTTTGTCCATCAGATCATTCCAAAACCTATACATCTATCCAATATGTTGTTCTGATAAGTTCTTCTCCTGCCTGAAAGAATTTACTTTACCCCACCCCTGCATGGCAGTCAATCAAATCTACGTGTTATTGCCTACCATTGTTCCATTATGGGCATATCTGGCTTTTCTTAAAGTCCTTTTTAATATCTAGGATATCAACCCCATCTAACCTGCACCATCTTTTATTTGACTTTATTAAAAAGGTATCAATCCAAGAGATAGAGAAATATCTATTAAAAATAGAACACAGAAAAATATCTGGGTGACTGGAGAAAGGATCAAGTTAGATACACACATCTGCTTTTCCCTGGCCTCTTGCCTATGAAGAGCCCAAATCCCCATTAGCCCATTATAGCACATGACTTCATGAATTTCCTGGAGCAGAGATGATACTGATACTTCTTTATGAAGTGCCAAAGAAGTGTAAATAAGTGTTACTGTCTGTGTTGCAGCAACAATACTGTATCTGTCAACACTTCCAGTCTTGCCCGGCGCTCCTGGAAAAGTTGTTGGATCTTTAAGAAGAAAATTCAAAAGGAAT
>VZTN01035386.1:0-23447 GCA_013400515.1 Erpornis zantholeuca | reverse complement strand
AAATATTTGTGATATGCCTGTGTTTGTAAAAGATAAATAGTATCAATGGTTAAGTAAATGTTCTTTGTGACACCAAAACCACTCATTTTAGGAAACTGCTAAAGGTGTGGGCTGTGAGTTAATCAAATACTTCAGTGTCTGTTATGAACATGAATGAGCCTTAATATAGTGAAGAAGTAGAATCAGAAATCAATTGCATTTCTCGACGCTTTAGGAGTGTATGTACGCTTCTAAATGAACTGCAGATTTGATTAAGGAAACCTTTAAAACAAACCCCAAAACAATACCTAACCTGAAATATTAAACACATGGGGAACTAAACATGGGATTCAAAATGCTTTGTAGGGAAGATAGTACATTGCTGTGGGATTAAGCAAAAATGGGCTTTGCTGTGCAGCCTCATCAGTGTTTCTGGTGACCTTGACTCCTTCCTTTCAGTGGACAGAGAGGATGAAAGAGTCGGGTATGCAGGTGATGTGTAGATTTTCTGGCTGATAAGTCTTGGTACATGAACTGTAAAAATATAAGACTTAGAGGTGCTTGGCTTCCAAAAAAATTGTGGTGAGAATTAGGGTTTAAATGTTACAGAAAAAAAATTTGAAGGGTTTTTCAAAATAATGACAATGTGCCAACTGCAGCACTTAAAGGAGAAGGATGCTTATAAAACTTTTTTGACTTTTTATACTTGCATACCCTGCTTTTTCGTACTTTGTATTTGCTTACATGCATTTTGTGTTGTTTTTGTTGATTTAATCAAATGTCGAGATATTATTGTCAAGACCAGGCAGCTAAAATATTGTGTGGGAATGATGACAGGAACCCAGTTTGCAGAATGAGAATCTGTATTTCCACTTAACTTCAAAGTCAGTGTAAATGAATGCCTTTTTTATAAACAGGGTAATTTAATTTTTTCCCCACTGGCATTGATAAATCTGTTTGTTATTTTTTCCCTGGACTGGGCAGTGGTTTACAGTTTGTTGATAGGGCAGTGCCATCTAGTGACTGCTTACATGGTTGTAGAGAAAAATTGTCAAAAGAAAAATGTTGGAGGAGGAGGTTGCTGCCTGGAGTAGGTTTCCAAATCAGGTGGTTCACAACTGCAGAAAGGCTACTTTATGGAAGGTGGAGTAAGCTTAAGTATGATCCCTTGTACCTTGAGTGGGGGCCTCTATAAAAAATGGTCACTGTGTAAGAGTGGTCAGAGGTGGTGTGAGCTGTTCAAGAGGAGGATGGCTTTCTTACACAGCCAAACACAAATCTTGCAAAATACTTCTTTTCAGTTAGCAAAAACCTTAAGATCTTTGGGATCTTTTTTCCCAAATGGTATCATAATCTTTAGTTGAAAACATTTTTCTTTCAACGAAGATAAGCATTTTAAACAGTATAGTTACATATATTTTTTTGGTTTTTTTGCAGCTTGATCACATATTATCACCCCCACCTATGCCCTTCCGAAAATCCAGCAGTCCTGAAGTGTCTTCTGGCCTTGGAAAGTCTCCTAAATTTAAGAGGCAGTTGAGTGAAGATGGGAGACAGCTCAGAAGAGGAAGCCTTGGAGGAGCTTTGACTGGTAAGTAATGTCACCTGGAGATTTAGCACTTGTGAGGCTGATGGCACCTTGACCCCTGGTATTTGCCTTGTGGCTGAACTCTGTAGGGGAAGTGTGAGCTCCACCTGGAGTTTCCATAAGTATCTTCCATGTGGGTTCCCTGACAGTTGGTGAGATGAGTTGTGTTTGAGGTTCTGCCTCTATATACTGCTGATAGGTGGCCAAGCACAGCCTGAAAATGACCCTTATCTTGAGAATTTCATGACTCTGGCATTTATTTTACTGACTCATGTGCATCCATCCATGGGATCATGTATATCTTGTTTCCTCAAGGAATTTAAGTGCATGGATCACAGAATCAAGTAGGCTGGAAAAGAGCTTTGAGATCATCAAGTACAACCTATGACCTAACACCACCTCATCAACTAAACCACGGCACTGAGTGCCACACTCGGTCTTTTTGTAAACACCTCCAGGAATGGTGACTCCACCACCTCCCTGGGCAAATGATTCCAGTTCCCAGTCACTCTTTCAGTGAAGAATTTTTTCCTGTTGTCTGACCTAATCTTCCCCTGGCACAGCTAAGACTGTTATGGTCCCTTTAGACTTGATTTCATTAAAGAAAAAGCAATTTAGCCTCATTTATGTGGTGGAATACTCACAGAGGAGGAACAGCATTACCAGCTAGCCACGGGCTGTGGATTGCAGCTTCTCCTTCCCAGAGCCATGCAGAAGGTAGCAGGATGCTGGAGGAGGGCTTAGGCCCTCCCTGGCCCAGTAGCATCTTCTAGATACTAGGTGCTGGTATTGTGACTGTTTACTGGGAGCTCTGTGGCTGTGATGATCACTGAAGAGTGATTGGTTTTGATTATGGAGAAAATTGAATATAAAAAAAGAGGGACTTTGTGTATTTCAAGAAAAATAATTTTAAAATTCACTAGAATTTGAATTAATATGTTCCTAAATGCATAATGGTTAATAGTTTGAGGAATTTGTTGTATTTGGTGAGAGGGACAATAGATTTCAGTAAACTTACTGGAAGATAGAAATTCCACAGAATAACAGAATATGCTGAGTTGCAAGGGACCCACAAGGATCATGAAGTCCAGCTCCTGGCCCTGCTCAGGACATCCCTGAGAGTCACACCCTGTGCCTGAGAGCACTGTCCAAATGCTTTGTGAACTCTGTCAGGATTGGTGCTGTGATCACTTCTCTGGGGAGCCTGTCCCGGTGCCTGACCTCCTTTGGGTGAAGAAACTTCTGATACCCAACCTAAACCTTCCCTGACACAACTTCAGGCCATTCCCCCCGTCACTGCTCACCAGAGATAAGAGGCCAGTGTCTGTCCCTCCTCTTCCCCTCATGAGGAAGTTGTTTTTTTCTGTCCAAGTGATGTTGATTGATATTAGAATCAAGCACATGAAATTCAGGTTAGAGGAAGTTGAAATGCTGTTTAAGACAGGACTGTCCTCTGTCTCCAAATTCTGTGCATTTTTCAGAGCTGTTTTCACCTGGGGAATGATAAATGGTTCCTGAAAATTTTCATTTTCATTTCCATTTTCATTTTCACTGTCATTCCTGAAAAATGGAATGAAAAATGGATAGAGCTGACTCTTGAGCAGTAAGTGTCTGAAAAGTACTTTTAGAGTATTTGCTTTTCTCGCTTCCCTCCTATCCCTTTCCCTAATGATTCCCTGGAAGAAGCTCCAAGAAGTTATAGCAATACCTCTCTTTGTATTCACCAGCTTAAAATAACCTACAAGGTTTCTGGTAAATTACAAATAATTTTGTCCTAAAGAACCTAAAGGACTTAAAAAGTGAGACAGTTCAACTTTTTATATGAAGGAAGAAGATATGCTACTACAGGAATTTCTTGTGTCATGTATTTTGTATCATATATCGTTGCTCTGATTTTTAGAGTCAGTAGGGTAAGACTGGTCATTTCTGTTGCCACTTCATTTTTATCATGAGTTGTTAGGAATATAAGTATTGAGTATAAGAGTACTGGTGATCCGTATGGGCTTTCATGAAAGGTAAGTGACCTGCAGCAGACAAGTGTCAATTTTGGTAGCCATTTCAGTTAACTCTCTGGCAACCCCGGAGTGTTACAGCTCTGTGAGCTTGGAGTGTAAACCAAACTATAGTTTACTGAAACTAAAAACTGCCAGCATACTTATTATTTCAGCGGGAGCAGGTGTGGTTTTTTAATTTTGTTTTTATTTAACTTTAAAGTAGGGTGGTGGTCTTTAAAAATTGATCTTTGCCATATAAGCTGTGCAGATAAAAAGGAAGAAGACAACCTAATCAAAAACAAACGTAGCAATTGTGCTCTGCTGCCATAGTCTCTAGTCTTTATGCTTGAATTATTGCTTGAGGCCTTTATAAAGGGAAATGGGTATGCTTTTTGTTTGCATGCAATATGTTGTGCAGGGTTTCATGTCAGGATTTGGGAATATAGTGTGCAACGATGTTAAACTGCTTTATTGCCAATGCACTTTAAATGAACCTGAATACCCTTGGGCTTTGGTATCTTAAAATAATTTAAATATCTTAACAGCTTTCATGATACTGATTAAATTAATCAGTAAATTCTGATGACAGAAAGTTCTTTATATTCTTTTGGGATTTTTTTGCAAGTGTTTTAAAGAAACCACTACAGATGGAGAACTTNTCTCCCTGACTAACTTGTCAGTGGCCACAAGAACTAATTCCTAGAGTTGTTTCAAATGTTCAGTAATCCGAAGTTAATAATTTCAGTGTTGCTTTGGACATGTATTTACCTGCCTTTTCACACATACTGAAGTTTTGGGGTTTTTTTAATGCCCAAGAGTGCTTTGCTGCTCTGGTTTTAAACTACAAGAATCACAGTGTCATTAAAAAAAAAAAAAAATGGAAGTGGGGCACAAGAAATCCTGCTTTTACAATGGTAAGCTGACATGTGCTTGATGAAGGATTACTTCTGTGCTCACACATGCCCTCCCAAATACCTGTTTAAATTTTACTGTTTCTGGAAGAATATTCCTGGTCCATAAAGGGAGAAAAAATATTTGAAGGCCTGTAATTTGAGAAAGTACTTGATCTTTAACATCACTATACACTGATAGTGTATAGTCTTCCTTTAGTCTTTCTTCTCTTTCGTTACTTTTAATAAGCCTTTAAGTGCTAGTTTAGCTGTGGCTATCAGTTCATTGGAAAATAGTTCAGAAAAGTATCTTTGAAATTATTTACAGTCCAGTCTCTGCCTCTGTAAAAAAATGTACAACTCCTAAAATACATTAAGTGGGAGTAAGTGAAGGAAGATACAAGAATCCTAGCTTTCAAATTTGCAGAATATTCTAACGCTGATGCGTGTTGCTCACTCCAAATGTTAGAAAAGTGAATTGCACTTTGTATGTTACTTTCCCTTTACTTTGGCTGTAAAAACCACAGTATTATTGAGCCATGGAGCATAAGCAGCATTAACAATGAAAAGAAGCAAAACAAAATTTATTTGTTTATATAAAACAGGATAGTTCAATTCCTGTAGGGCTGAATACTAATAGAGGTAACTAGATAGGGGTTTTATCTCTGGGAATAGATCCCAAATGAATGAGTTTATTGGGCTTTATAGGAGGGAATAATGTTTTCAGGACATATGAGAAGAAATAAAATCTATATTGTTACAATATATTGAATGAGACTTGCAAAACCTGAAGGATTACAGTTACTTGGGACCTACTACACTGAACTAGCTGAATTAAATTACAAAACTCTTTATATATGAATATGAGAAAAATTGAGAATGATGTACTGGGTCTTTCCAGTGGGAAATTGACACAAGGGAGAAGAGAGTTGGAAACTTGCAGAGGTGGGATAGAAACTGAAATTATTTTTGACACAGCTTCAGGGAAGCTGGAGCCAACTTTTTTCCCCTGAGTTGCAGTTTTAAGCAATCCAGCAACCATGTGTTTTCAGTGACAAGCAAATAATGCTTTTCAAAGTAGAAAAAAAATGAAATAAATGTTTTTGAGAATAAATCTACTGTTGTTTTCTGTTGAAGATTTCTACACAGCCAGTAATTAAAGTTTGTCCAATAAAAGAAATGAATACTGGCTCCTGGAGACACCATGCTACTGTACTTTGGAAAAGTCTGTAAATTACAATTGTTGCAACAGTATTGCTTTCTTTAATTTTCATTGCCATAGAGAAAGACTTCTGGAAAAACAAGAGACTGAGTTTGGAATGAAAAGAGTGTATAGCATGTGGCCTGCTATTAGTCTAGCAAATCTGCCTTAATAGTTCTTCTTGTGAAATGCTGTTTAGGAGAAAGACAAGACGAAAAATAGTGTTTCATAACTGTGGTTGCTGAACATAAGCATTCAGTCTCAGAGTAGAAGAATTTGAATGTAATTTATGACCAATTAATCTTTTAATTTAAAAGGTCGTGTTTCCAACAGGTTATAAAGATTTGGGTAACACAGTCACTTACACTATAGCCAGTATTCGCCTTCTTCTCTTCTGCTGTGTCCTAACTTCTCTCCTGCTCCAGATTTCCCCTTCCCTGCATGAACACATGCCCATAAAAGTGCTTACCACACCCTTTGTCTAGGAAGTAGACTGGATCTTTAAAAGTTCTGCTTGTGCCACAGACAGTGTAAAACACAATCCTTGCACATGTTGTTGAAATGCAGGATAAGCCCTGTCACAAAGCTGTTTCATAGCCCTGGGTCAGAGAGGAGAAAGAGGATTGCTTGAGAGGGATGCTGGTTCTCTCTGGGTGCAGGGGCATTGGAGGCATGCTAGACAGAATTGAGAGGAAAGTATGGTTAGGTGAGATCAGCTGTGTTATTCTTGGGACAATAGGCATCTGTTTAATACACATGTATTTAAATGCCTCTTGCTGTAGCCTTAGATTGCCTTCTTAAGGATTCCTAATGGTGCACAGACCGGGACTTTAAAACTTGTTTCGAATCAGGAGAAAAGATGTTTAATTAAAAAGCTGCTTTTCTGTGGTGGCTGGTTTTCTTGATCTCCACAAACTTCAAAGGGCTGTCTATAGTCAGAGGGTTTTTGGCTTAAATGATCTACAGATTTTAGTTTGCTGTATTCAGAGATGCTTAAATAGAATCCATAGAAGAAGGTAATTTGAAAGCATGAGAAATTAAATGAGCTTTTACCATGGAGAGGGTTAACCTGGCAAATCACTCGGACAAGCGAAACAAATTGCCCTTACTTTCATGTTCCGCTGCTGCTCCTCACTTTACCCCGTGGTGGGCGGTGCAGCCCCGTTCTATCTTCTCAGCTGCTCTGCAGCATTTCGAGATTTATATCTCCCTTTCTACTTCTGAAGGATATGAGAACATATTTCTGGGAAGAGTTCATATTTTGGAGAGTGCTGCAGCTAACTCCGTTGCTTCTAAACTGTACTGATAAGCTCTGCCATTATATACAATAAAAAAAATACACTTTGTAACCTATGGATTGAACTTCATATCTTGTCTACCGTTATCTCATCAATAACTACTTTGAAAAGACTTCCTGCTGGGCTAATTGTGTCTAACTGTGGGAGGGCTGTTACCTGCTAGGCTTATATTAATCTTACACAAGTACAGGTAACGTAATACATATTTCATTTTATAGAATCTTTAATCCAAGAATCCTACTACTGAAGTTGTAATTTTACTACTTTACATTAGTAAAATTACTTCATGTTCTTCTAATTGCATATTGTTTACAGATTATGAAGAACTAAAACCAAAAAAATCTTGTAATTTATATATTTTTACTATTCTGGCTTTGATCAGCTTACTACCTCTGAGTCATCATTCATCCAAATATGCTCAGCAATTGTTGTTATTCCCATATAATTAATATGTGGTTGATTTGAAATTAATTTAGGGATTCTCAGTCTGTTTTTTGCTTCAGAGATTCATCACTCTGCTAACACTAATTAGCAGAAAGATCAACAGCTTTATGGACCATGAAAAACAAGCTGTTCTCTTATCCATGGGTTGGCATGTGCTGGCAGGACTTGGAAGGGGAGATTTTCCCCATTCATACAGGGGAGCAATTGGCAGTAGCAGAATTTTCACAAACATTGGGCTGTATAAATTATCATTAATATTGTTGAAAGTGGAGATTAACTCATTAAGTCTTAGAGTGTCAACTATTTGATACAAATTGGTGAATGGGAAAAGTTGAACTTGTACAATCATGTGATTTATACCTTGAAACTTCTTTGGGAATGGGATCTTCTCATTGTATACAACTGCTTATCATAACGATGATGTGATTAGTTTAATGGCAACATTTTAGAAAAGGGTTATTTCTATTAATGATGGCCGCTTGGTGTCGATAAGAGGAAATGTTCCTTATTTCCTGTGTACATAATTGAAATTTTTCCTGTTATGGCAGAAATTCTACATATTTACACTAGGAATGTATGACTACAATACATGATTACACCACCTCATGAAAAGTCCTGTGATTTCATAGCTGTCTCTGGGTGCACTCTGTTGGCCTGTCCCCAGCCCCAGAAGCTTGGGTGTGGGGTAAGAATGGCCTCCTGTGCCAAAGCTGTATCAGATGTGCCTTTTCATAAGAAATTTTACTTCCCGCATTTTCTTCCCCTCTCAAAGCACAGCAGAAGTATGTTTCAAAATGGCTTTCATTGTGATGCACGTCAGGACTGGATGTACCCAGTTAGGAAAGGCTTTTCAGCTGCAGCTGCCTGAGGGTTGTCCCTGACAGCAGCAGAGGGAGAGTACCGGCCCAGCACGGGCTCGGCTACAAAGGTGGGAAGGTTCAGCAGCCACGTGTGCACGGTCACAAGCACAACATGCTTCATTGACTGCCTGCCCAGAGCGTATCTGGCAGTCGTTTTCATTATCTTCTGCAAAGACTTCCTTAAAGCACAGTGCCGTGTGTTGAACTTATTCCAGAACTAGTAGAAAGAGATAGAAGCAATCTATTCTATAATTACACAGCTGAGAAAATGTGGCATGGAGGGGTTTTTGTTTGTTTTTTTAATGCATTCAGTACAAAGCTGTCTTCTCCAGATGAAGTAAATACACTCTGCTATGAAATATGCATTTTTAGATGGTTCTTGGTGCGCTGGTGTTTGAGATGACATTAGGTTATATTTGTCATTGTCAGTTACCTTCATCATTTAAGGCTTCAATCAGGCTGTGTAGTGGAGTTGATTTTTACTTCCCTGAGCGCTTATCAAGATAATTTCCATATTCTTTGACATGTGTGGAGTCTGCACCATGTAATAGTCTGAGATGAGAACAGAAGATATTGTATTCCTGTCTCATTATTTTGCCCTTAACTCCTCGATTGCTGCTTAATCGTGCTTGTATCATCAGGACATGAGAAGCTGATTGTTGTTGAGATCAAAGCAAACTGTAGCAGTAGAGTGCCTAATTAGCAGATATGTTTGCAAGCTGCCAGTTTTTAAGGAGGAAGAAATAGAGTTTAACCCTCTTTGGGACACTTATAAAAGCAGCTTGAAAGTTGTTAAGAGTCATTTGTCATATTGGAAAAATAAAAAAGTGGAGAAAATGAATACGCATGTTACATTTCTGAAGTTTGAGTTGTAGCTCCTTAAGAAATACCCTAAGAACTGTTGAATTAGCTGGCTCAAGTATGCTTAGGTATGTAACTGTAGAAGCACAGATGGAAGAACTTGCCTGGACTTATATAAATGCTTGTATTTAATCAGCTGATTAACTAAATCTGAGGTCTGTGAGTTGCTAGTCTGTTGTTGCTAGTACCTGAGCTCATTAGTGCAAAACTGACTGCAGCATATTTATAAGTACACTATAATTGCCCATGAAGAACATATGATCTGTACTCCTAGAGACTTAAGTCTTCCTGTTGTTTTCCCTGTGGTCTCTCTAGTGGGATGTTGTAAAGCAAATGATTTGACCAAATATTTGCATTTGTCCAAGTTGGTTGCTTTAATATAAATTGAATGTATAGATGGAGAAATATCTGAGAAGAGGGAAAAAAACACTTATTATACCTAATCCTTAGAATGAAGGTTGACCTTGAGTGGAAAAGTTTATAGATCTTTTCCAGTGAAAACATGAGCAGGATTTTCTATTGGGAAACCTTACCTTTTGAAAAATTACTATAAACGTATCGTGATTTAATTATGTGGCATAACAACATATACATGAGACAAAAAAAGGGATCATAGTGGGCACTGAAGAGACAATAGCACCTTAACACATCATTTCATGCTTGTTTGTCTTAATGTCAATTATGACTTGCTGGGCATGATTTTCATAGTGCAATGGGAGATGTTTGTTTCTTACCTTAAGTTCTGTCAGCAAAAACCCAAATGTTGACCTGGTGAAGAATTGTAAGCCAAGAGTGTAGGCCACCGATTGAAGTAATTGTTTACATAATGTTTGAACTGAGCAATGGTGAATTTTTGAGGTCCTTAAAATGTGAGTGCTTGGCACAGCTTCCTTCTAAGTCAGCCAGTATCAGCTACTGCTGACCTTTTGGTCTGCAGGATTCTCGTTTTTGCAAAATTGACTATATATAAAATGGAACTCTGTCTCATTATCACTTGTTTAGTGTGCTTTAGTAGTTTAGTGTGCTTTTAGTGTGCTTTTAGTAGCATCATGTGTCCAGTGTGAATCTTAAATATCTGTTTTTCTTACTATTATCAGAGTTATAGAACTGGACCTTGAAATTTTTCTAGAGCAGGTGGAAAAAGGGTGAAAGGGATACAGTAATACTTGTATATTAGGTTTGTGTTATAGAATGGACCGGCAGTCTATAAGTTTTGGAACTGCATGTTAGAATTATTGGAAAAGGACCTATTTGTTGTTAAGATAAAGAAAATGAAGCAGTAGAGTGTTCTGTCTCTGAGCTCACTGATAAATATTGCCAACTAATTATTTTGCTGAGTTGTATTTCAGTAGAGTTGTGAGGTAAGGAAGTAGTATCACAAATGACAACTTCGGGCTGTAAGGTGTTTTTATCGTGTAGTTATTGTTGTCTCTGATTGGTTAAGATATTTTTGGCAGGGAAAACTTAAAAAACCCAAGCAAACAAACCAAACTGAAATCCCCAAACCTATCCTTATCCTCCAAATCTAATCAAAGGTTAGGGAGATTTCCTGGTAATCTCGAATGCCTTTCAAATTTTTATATTGCTGTCTCAGTACTTCAAAAATAGATTGTAAATAGGCAATATAGAAATGTAACTTCAGCGAATATCTGTCAGCAAGGAAACTCTGAGTAATTTCCTTCTCAACAAAATTTTGTATTGTCTTTTAAATGACTTTAAGTGAGAGAATTTTATTTCAAGCATGAACCATTATTTCTGGGATGTGATGACTTATTCCTGGTAATGGATTTAGAAATAGTTTTGATTTTGCATCCCTTTATAGTTAATGGAGGCTTGATTTTATTTTTATATATATGTATTTTTGGATACAGATCTAAGCTTTCATCCTACTAGTTTGTGGTCCAAAACTGGATGTATCCTTTTCCAGTTCCAATTCTGCCCATATTGGTGAAATTTAAAGTAGATCTACTGTGGTTTTTTGTGGTTTGTTTTGTTTTGTGTTTTTGTTTGTTTGGGTTTGTTTGTTTGTTTGTTTTCCTAAGTTCATAATCTCACCCCAAATTTTTGCCTTCCATGAGCCACATTTATTTCATATACTGCCAGCCAGAATCATAAAATAACCTGAGTTGGAAGGGACCTGCAAGGATCAATGAGTCCAACTCCTGGCCCTGCGCAGGACAACCCAAAGAATCACACCATGGGCCTGAGAATCACACCACTGCTTCTTCATCTGATTTTAGAAAGTAAAACAAATGCAGAGTGTATTAGGAGATTTGTAGTACATCAAAAAGTGAAAGAACTATAGTGAGTGTATAAGGATTTTTTACAAAGGCTTCTTGTAGAATAACAAAATAAACTGTAATTGAGTCATATTATAGGCTTACATGAATAATGTTATGTTTAGAGGACAGATTGGCTGAAAGGAAGATTTCACCACCTGCATCAGACTGGGAAAGTGGCATTATTCATTAACTTCAACCATGTGTAGCTGAGTACTATGCAAAACATGCTCCTTTTAAGTTCTGGGCAATAAATGAGACATTACTAAAATGGTCTGGTGGGGTGGTTTTTTATTTATTTATTTATTTATTTTTAATGTTCGTAGTCATTTGAAATTTAACTAAAACTTGTTGATGCAGCTACAATAGAATAAGGCAAAATATTTAAAAGTTTCCCAGTGATGACTCCAAATTCATCCGCTCTTCTTTTACTTCCTGGCTAACACCTAATGGGAATGATGGGCTTTAATTCCACCCCTCCTTCCTGCTCCTGGATGTAAAAATAGACCCTAAAATTTGCAGTGTCTCCATCATTTCCTACAGCTGGGATGTCTTGCAGGAGTTCAGTTTGAGGCAATAAAGCTAAGTGCCCTAACTTGAACCTAGTAAATACTAAGGTGGGAGGCTCTGCCTTTCACCTGGCAGGTGTCTGGACCTGGAGTGAGGGTTCACTTACTTGTGGGGATGAAAGTGGTGGTGTGTTCCTCCTGGATTTGGTCTTTATGCTGCTCAGGCAGTTTGTGAGTGGCACTGGTGTTACCAAAAATTCGGTAAAATAAAGAAGTTCTTAACAGCAATGTACTGAGCATTGAGAAGCAGACACTCTTTATTTGGCTGGATGCATGCGGGGATAGCTCCTCCCAAAGCCATGCATACTGAGTACAGAGAAGTGTCTGTTTATATACAGTATTTTATATACATATTGACTGATTGTCCCAGAATCATTTCCCTGAAATAATTAACATATTTCCCCTCCTCTTTACGCATGCGTTCTTCAGTCCTGGGTCTCTCTCTGGTGGTCCCTGGTGGTCACAGAGCCCCCAGTGTTCCAGGTGACCTGGCTAAGCTGGCAGGGCACAGGCGCTGGTTAACTTGCAGTTCTTCTTACACAGTGGACATTGTGCAGTCCTAGAGGTCAGTAGTTTTTGGAGACCAAGCCTTGTGTTAGCTCACCAGATGTAGACAATTTATCCTCTGGTAACAGTGGCTGCTCTGGATGTGCTGGGACTGCCATTGCTGCTGTGGTGACATGGTGGCAGGTGGTGGCTTCAGTCTTTCTTCTGTTCACATCAAGGCCTGTCAATTAATTCAGCTCTTCTGGGTTTTTTTTTTATACCCTAAATATCTATAACTGATGTAACAAGATAATTAGTTGAAATAAGTATTTCTTGACCCTTGCTTAAAGATGTCAAGAGGCTGTTTTGAAGGCTGCTATTTCACAGCAGCTAACACAAACAGCTTCATGCTAGCTTCTGGTGAGTCTGTGGTATGCTGTCATCATATGCACAGCTTCAGTTTTGACTAATTGTGTCTATAGTTGCTCTCAGCTCAAATTCAGATTCTTCCATTTCAGCAAAGTACATGCCTGTCCTTCCATTTGCAGTAGCATAATAAAAAACTGCTTCTAATATTTTAACAAAAAATATTTCTATTAAAAACTTTTCAAGATGCTTCCTCTTTTTTTTTTTTGCATTTTGACTGGTTACAAATTAGACTTTCTAGCAGTACAGTCTACATTGTCTTAAGTACTTCTCTAAAGGTAAAATCCTACTTGGATGCCCAAACGTTTTCTTAATCATATGCAACTGTTTAATTATCAGAGACAAGGTTATTTGTAAATTCTAAATGAAAATGGAAGACTTATAGGTATTAAATTCGAGCTCATTTAGTAATTCTCAGCTGTCCCATTATGATATGCATTGGAGAGGGACAGAGGAAGGAGAATAGTACTTCAAAAGTAGGAAGGACTTTTGTATTTAGAATAAAGCAAGGCCTTCCTTTTGTGACTGATTTTTACGGAAATGTATGTGGTTTTTAGTCTTTTTGTCCTTATACAGGTCATTTTGTCCTTTTGCAGTTAGTCATACAACAAATATGCACATGCTGAATGCAATCGAAGTAAGAATTTACAACAATTCTATTTGGACCTTTGACAAATATTCATAACAAAGGAATCTAGATATACAAGAGTCATGTTCAAGGGGAAGATGACACTGAACTGTAGTGATGTATTACCTGTGCTCACCAGCGATGATGTAATACTATTCAATAATGCTAAATTATTGCCATTACGTAGTCAACTTAAATCACCCTTCATTGAAATGTGTTTTGATAAATGTGCTGGACTAATAAGGGTTACATTCAGATATGGGAAGAGATGCTGTTGGTTCCAGCGTTGCTACTTTAGGCTGTCCTGGTAGTTTTGGGCAGAGGAAGGAAAGTAAAGACACCAGCAAACCTTCTGCAGAGGAGGTGGGGGAGGAAGTCAACAATTTTGGAATTGAAGAGGACAGAAGTAGGGGACCTCTATTAGTAGCTGACTCAGTATCAATAGCTGATGAAAGTAATATGAACATTACTACCAGTGCATCAGTGGTCTGGATGGTGGCAGTCTTATATGGGCCAGAATACCTAATTAAGATGGAAGGGTTGAGGTGGAGTTGAAGTCTTCCTCTCAGTCCCTCATGAATCAATTCACTTAAAAAGGAAAGTAGCTGCTTGGAGCACATGAATGCATTGTGAAAATAATAATATATTTCAGCTCAAGTTTTTGTATAATACTGGCATTTAAATCAGTTAACAAGAGGAAGTGTGGATATGTATATATTCAAGGATTATTAAAGACAGTGTAAAAGTAGTAAAATGCATACTTTTATGAATGAAACTATAGCAAGAAAAGTGTTGGAGTGCTATAATGTCAAGGGAAAAGGTGAGTGGACAGTATGAGGGCATTTTTAAATTTTTTTTTTATTGGAGGAATTGAGGCAGAGTTGCTGATTAGCTCACTGTGGGCAAGGACTGTTTTATTGTGTGGTGGTTTAATGTAGTAGGTTAGTGCTATTCTCAGATAAGAGATTTAGCTGTTACCATCTTTTTGTCTAAGCCCTGGCTATTTTTGCTTCTGTAGAAAGCATGTTTCTTTTGTGCCTTTTCTGTGTTTAAAAGCTTATGTACTATGAAAAGAAGAACTGGAGTTCTAGACAGTCCTCTTGCCCTAATTCCAGTATTTTGTGAAAACTTTGGTACCTCCAAGGCTCCTGTTGGGGGTGAGGATGGGAGGAGGGATCATTCCAGCATCACACATGCTCACGATTTCATTGGCAGTTTTGAAAGTGTTTACTGCCTAATTTAGCTTTTCAACAGACACGCCCAACATTACTTTAAATATTTATTGACATTAATAGTGCAGGAAAAATAAGGAAATACTAAGCAAATTCTTATAGTGGAGGTACTGACCATAATAATGAGTAAATCCACTCTGCTTTCTTGTCAGACAAAATATTACAGTTCAAGGAAGGGCTTAGTACAAGATTCTGTTGTTGAAAACAGTGATTGCATCTTCTCTAGCCTCTGTATCAAGATATCTTAGACTTTCTTTCAGATGTCTGAGCAAGATAAAAACAGAGTAAAATATAGATTACTGTAAAGGAAAAATAGTAAAGGTGGCTGTTAAAGTGCCCTGCACATGGTAAGGTACAGACAGTATCAGCTCTCCGTATTTCGTATCTGGTGCACATTTACAACAAAAAGTACAAGCATTAGTAACAGCACTTATTTCTCATATATCTTTCTCCTCCAAGAAATTGCCTTGTTATTTAAGCCTTTTTGGCTTGAGATCCAAACTTAAACAAAACAACATTAATTTGTGTACTAAATGCAAATGATTGCCTTCCATCTTTTTTCTGGGGAAGCTCAAGCGGGATTCATCCAAAATGAAAATTAGAGCAGTCTGGGAAGGGCCTAGCATCTGACAGTAGATTTTGAGACTGGTTTTAACCGCCTGTGTCCTGGTGCTGCCCAGGACAGGGTTATTTTTTTGTTACGGTACCAGCTGTGGTGGTGTGTGCTGTAGTCCCGGCTGCCGGGGAGGCTGAGCCGGCCGGATGGCTGAGCCCAGGAGTTCCTCAGGGCTGCCGTGTGCTGTGCCGAGTGGGCATGGCCAAGACCCAAATGTTACTCACTACCATCTTACCTCATTGCTGCGCAAGTGAGGGAAAGGGTCTCTTTCTCTTGCTACTGAGAAGAAATGGGTTTCTTTCTGATCTTGGAGAAAGTATGGTGGGCGGAGGGCCTGTCCACCATTGTTTTTCATTGTCCTGGACTTGCCGAGCATTTTTGCATGTAAACAGCCCTCTCTTTGTATATTTTTGTATTTAGTGTTGTTGCTGTTGCTGTTCATTGTGTTATCTTATTGCTGTTTCCAGTAAATATCCTTATCTCAGTCCTTGATCTCTGCCTTTTGTGTGTCCCATCAGAGTGAGAAGGGAGCATCTTACGATTTTCTTTTTTACTGGGAATACCAAATTGGGGAATTCCATTCCTAAACTACATCACCCTATGAGAAAGTCCACTTGTTAACCAAAGAGTGGTGATGTTCTCCAGTTTTAGAACAAACTTCGATAGAACAATTTTTTTTCTATCTTGAATTCTCTATTATTCTAAGGAGCAGAGGAAGACTTAACTGCTTTTCAAATATTGATTCCTATGATGATAAAATGCACTAAAATGATACAGTGATGAAGTTGAAAATTATTCACTGTAATTTTCCTGGTAGCTTCTAGAGTGGATTAATATAGAGTTTCTATAAGAGTTGTGTGCGCTGTATGTTTGCTTGACAAAATAGGTATTGCTGAAGCATTTTGTTGGTGGCTTGCTTGGAGCTGTCTGGGTATTGCTGGAAGTTTGGAAACCTTCTTGCAGTTTCATTACAGTGTTTGTAGTCTGCATTCTAGCCTGATAGATTTTTGTTATCAGGGATCCCAGCACTAGGAAATATTTGGTTTCATGCTTCTCTGAGAACTTCATTTTATCAGTGTCCGAGGAAAAAAGGAAGGAAAGAAAAGCATTCTTTCTGATGTAGAAAACATTAAAGAAGTAAAATGTACCTATTTAAATGGAAGGTTTGTATGACTTATTTTTTTGCATTCAGTTTTTAATTCTCCTTTTCCTGTCCAAATGAGAAGGAATTAACCTTTTGCGGTGATAGATACAAACCTCTTTCTGACTGTGTTTGTCACTGGTGTATTTCAGCATTGACATCAATGAATATCAAAGATGTGTATATTGCAATCAATGCCTTAAGCTTTTTATGGTACCCTTTTAGCTGGGGGTGATGGAAGCCTATGCAAAAAGAAACCAGAATTCGATAGAAACAGGCAGAGAGAGCAGATGGGACATTAATTCAGGTTTTCCAGTTCTGGGAAATGTTATCCTAGATAACTGGGCAAGAAACCACGGCTTTGTTGTACATTTTCCTTCTAGTCTTGGGCAGGCTGTTAGCAAACTGGGTGAGAAAATGTTTATGGGTTTCGCTTTACCAGTGTAGCAAAGAACAACAGCATTATTTGGAAGATTAATTGGAAAGTGTTAAAAGACTGTCCCATGCTGCTGCTTGGGAACTTGTAGCTTCCAAGACAGTCACTTTCCAGAGACCTTAGCAGCTCTCTTTGGATCTCCTGCTAAAGCTATGAAGCTAAGACTTTTGATTTCTTGGCAAACCTGTGCCAATTTACCAGGGTATAAATCCTGTGCCAGTGCTCATGCACATACACAGTGCATAGCTGTCTGAGATGACCAGATTAATGAGGTGGGGATTAGTAACTTCAGGAAAGAAATGTTTAGGCCATGTAGTTTGGAGATGTTTTTCATTTGATCTGTTCAGTCAAGATTTGCATTGTGTTTTTTAAATGAGATTTGATTAAAAAGTCTTCTGAATTTTGAATTTTGCTTTGCATCAGCTTGTTGGTCTTCCAAGAAAAGTCAGTTGCTTTAGTAATGTGATTGTCTAACTTCTGCACAGTTTTCAGAGATAAGTAAGAATTTAAGGTGGACATATTGCCAAGACCAGTATAAAGCCTGTTGTCCTGTTTCTTGACAGTGGCTAGAAAGTAAGCAGAAATTACCAGAATTAATGTGGTCTGCCTAATCAGTGCCTGTGGGGAGACAGTCCAGACTGAGTGGCATCACAGGCTGATGGAGAGTGTGATCCTGTGTGGCCCTGGGCTCGCGGTTTCCTGCCCGCAGTGAAGTGACACCACTGAGCGGAGAGCACAGGGACTGAGAGCCCCACGTGAGCGCTCCTCAGGAACAGCTGGCCTGCACCTGGGTAATCTCCCCTTTCTCAGGACACTGGATAAAGGTTCTTGGGAATTGAGTGATACATAGTAGGTAGATTATGAGGAAATTTGGAACAGTAGCAGAATAGTCCTCACCCACAAAATGGTATAATCATCCACATCCTAAGTGTCTTATTCCAATAAATCTCACTTTGTCCCTCAGACTCAGAATCTTATTCCTTCAAGTGGTAAATAGAGGAATATTTTTAGTTTTCATTTTTGACTAGCTTTCAGAGTTTAAGTTTCTTCTGGTTCAGAACTAGCATTCTGGGTGTTTGCATCTGTTGTTGCTTTAAATATGTTTCTATGTAGGAAAAAGGTACAGTTGTGAGAACGGTGAAAAAATTAATTTGCCTTGTATCTTGTGGAAGAATGATGTGAAGGATTAGCAAGTGAATAGCAGGAATTTTCTTGGAATCAGCTTTGGTTGGGGCTGCAGTGAAAGATGTTTTATAGTGGCAAGAGTGTTACAGTAAACTGTCCACTGCATTGCCTCATCTGCAACATCTCATATTCTAACTCACTCTTTCTTGACAGGCAAATATTTGCTTCCCAGTGCAACTGGACAGCAGCTGTGGCAACCTATAGAAACCACTAATCTTGTTCGGATGCGCTACCAAACACTTGGACAGTCAGCACCTTCACTCACTGCTAGTTTGGTGAGTAATTTTTTTCAGTGCTAGGAATGTACCAAAAAAATTGTATCTCTGTATCTATTGGTGGGATGATGGGGATCAAACCAGACCAATCTCTCCTCCTTAAGCTGCTTTTTTAAAGTACCTAATGCATGCCTGCACACTACATTACTTATTATGTTGATTGCAGCTGAATAACATTTATGGTAGCAGTAACTCTGAACTGGGTTACTGGATTTTCCATAAAGCCTGAGCTGAATGTTGCATTAATATAGCTGTTCACATTTAAATTTCCTTAAGAACAAGGCATGCAATACAAAGCAGGTGTCTTTTCTCCTCAGCATGCTTTTCAATGTCTGTTTCCATTTCCTGAAGTACTTTGTCCTCATGAGGACACAGATATATGAAGCATGAGTTTAACTGAGTCTTTTGGATAAAATTGTAAGGGAAGAGAAAGGGGCAAAGATGCATCATACACTTGAACTTTAACCTTTTTGTTTTCTATCATCCATTTCACTGTTTTGTGTTTCTGTAATTAGTATCTTAAGAAGTGTTTAAATGTAATGCAAGGCCCTATATACTAGCTTATACTTTCCTTCAAGGAGTTATGGTAATGTATTTCTTGTATAAATAAAGACAAAAATTATCAGTGCTTTGCTTCCCCTCTCTCCTGCCTTTTGGCTGGCCATGAAAAATTTGTTGATCTGTATCTACTTTCTACAGGAAGCTTATTTTTTGGTTTTTTTGGGATTTTTTTAGCCAATGTTGAGCAGATTTCAACATGACACTTTTTTATATAATATTGATAGGGAGATGGCTCCATGTCTGAAGTAGTATTTCACTCTGAATGCAACAAATCTTCACCTATGAATCCTGGCTTCTGCTTGGTGGTGGTGATGTTTGTGGCTCTTTAGGGCAGATCATGGGTTTTTTGGACTCTACACTTACTACAAACACTTGATTTTATTGGAAGTTCTGTGCTTTGAAACCTAATTATTTTGCAGGAAAATAAATGTCAACCTATATGTTTTGTTAATTGTGAATGAAGCATTTGGATTACGTATAATCAAAATGAAAAAGAAAGTTGATAATGGTCAGAAATGAATTTAAATTGCATTAAGCCCACATTTCTTCTTCTTTTCTATATTTCTGAATAAAAAATTATTTCTTCCAAATTAACTAAATTTAAAAAGGGCTGTGTTGTTGTTTGATGCTCTATTTGCAGAACGATTAGGTGGCATGCTGATAGCAATATTGTGCTTTTGTTTGCTGTGATGCTGCAACTATAGGAAGAGGAAGATGCAGCACCGTTTTGACAAAAAAGTACTTTAAATGGCATGAAACAACAGACTAATGAAAAATTCAGTGAGCCTTGCTTCCTTAAGGGCCTTTCACTCATCACCTATATAGTTTTATGGCATATCTGTCTGCCACAGACTGCTTCCTTCCTATCTCTCCACATCTTTTATCTGTGCCTGCCTGCAGTTTCTTTCATGCTGGTGCAAAAGCAGGCAAGAGCTATCTTAAGCAGACCTGAGCAGACTGTGCACAGGGTGGAGGTGCGGGTTCCTCAGAAGTATTTATTTCTTATCTGGACCTGCTGATCAGACTTGCCTCCTAAAGAGGTTAATGTTAGTGTCACACAGGCAGAGCTCTTCTCCAGCTTCCTTTGACAAATACTTTGCTGTCAGGCTTTTGAAGGACTCTGGTCTTTGCTTAAAAGAGGCCATAAGTTAGGGATCACTCCCCCTCCTTGCATATTTTTCTTTCCTCCTTGATTCTGTGATTTGGCATTCAGGAGGCCTATTGTTAGATTCTAGTAACTGGAGCTTTTAATCATATTTAGGAAGGAGTTTACCCATATGTAAAAGAGATTTGTATGAAGAATTTTCATGTAGCTGTTAACAGTATGAGTTGAAATTACTCTAAATGTATTGTCTCACTCCTCTGAAAAATGATTAGGCTGTTACTAATTCTTTTACTAGGATTGATCATTCTTGCTTGGGGTAATACTCAGCTGATATGGATCTGACTGAGCAGTTATTATGAGCTAATATTGGTAAGAATGACAAGTGAACAGGTCAAAGATACTTGCTAGAGTTTAGTAAAATTGCAAACAGGGTACAAAAGACATATTTTTTTCCTTATTCTGTCAATAATTTATGAAAAATTCACAAAATCTCTTACTGGTTTACAGGTGTAAAACCTTTCTGTGGGAAACTATAGATTTTTTTACAGAATGTTGATTAAAAATGGGCTGCAGGTGTTGCTTTAGGTAGAGTTCAACAGCTATGCATGATTCACTCCTGTAGTATATGCAGTTGACTATAAATTAAAAATACGGTTTCCATGTAGACCCACAGAACTGGGTTAAAGATGTATAGGAGAAGGCTGATTTTGTTATGAATGGCCAGTGTATTGGATTTGATGTGGACCCTTGATTCACAGAATAATCTGAGCTGGAAAGGACCCAGAGGAATCATGAAGTCCCACTCCTGGCGCTGCGGAGAACAACCCCATAAATCGCACCACATGCCTGAGAGCATTGTCCAAATGCTTCTTGTGCTCTGGCAGGCTGGTGCTGTGACCACTTCCCAGGGGAGCCTGTTCCAGTGCCCAGCCATCCTCTGGGTTAAGAACCTATTCCTGATACGCAACCTAAACCTCCCCGGACACAACTTCAGGCCGTTTCCTCCGTCCTGTCACTAGGCTCCCCAGAGAAGAGATCAGTGCCTGCACCTCCTTTTCCCCTCATGAGAAGGTTGTGGACTGCAGTGAAGTCTCCCCGCAGTTCAGAGGCAGCTATGCGATAGTCGTGTTGTGACACGGCGCAGTCCTTTTCCCCAGAAGGGGTGAGAGCCCCTACTGTCCCAGGCCGGCGGCAGCTGCCCGTGCCAGGATGGGGCCTGCGCTCCAGCTCCTCTGAGCCCGGGCAGCAGTGTCGAGCGGGGAGGGCCGGCTGCAAGCCGGCACAACGTGTCGAGCAGTGAAGCCAAAGGATGGGCCCGTCTGTGTTGCACCCAAGGACTTTGTTCCCAGGGGGAAACAGGAGAACAAAGGCACAACTCCGGCCGAGACAGAATTTTTTAAAGGAGGGAGGAACAAAGGGAGGGTACATTCTAGGGACCAATTAGGGATTACTGGGGGAGGAGAAGGAGGAGGGCGTTTAAAACACTTGACCAATAGGTAGAGAACAGGGGAAACTGACATTCCAAAGGTCCAACTGTGCATCGAGGAACGTGGAACTTTCCTGAAGGAGGGATTAGATTTAAAGGCGATTTACAAGCCTCCGGGGAGGGGTTTGAGTAATGGCTAAGGAAGGTACTGGAAGAAGGGGATGGGAATGTCCATGTAAAGGGTCTAGGGGAGGGGATTTGTTAGGATTGACATTGGGTAGGGAGGAGATTGGGGTACACAGCATTTTGTAAGGAGGACGGGGAAACTTGGAGCATACCAAATAAGCAAACAGGGGTACGGAACTTCTACAATAACTGGAAGAAATACAAATGAACAGATATAACTGCTCAGAGAATTGTAAAAACTTAACTGACCCACTACCACAGTGTTAGTCTTTAATTTCTGTCGTGAGCATTTTGAACTGTCCATGACAGACAGATTCTGTGGTGATGAAACAGACAATGTGAGTCTGCACAGAGAATTAATGCAGACTTAAAAGCATTAAGAAAATGTTTCAGAATGTCTTCAACACTGTGTAGAAAGGGAAAGCTGAGTTGAGGAGTGGTTTTGCTTCAGGATATTTTTATGCATCACGTTGGTCTGGTCAGTCTCTCCCTCTCCACAGCCAGTAAGATGTGCTACTGGAAGGCAACTCAGTGTGTGTTTCAGTGCTGAGTTTTGCAGGAGTGCAGGGAAACTGTGGCAGAGTTAGTTCATCTGACTCCTTGCACTGTAGGCTGACAGTCATCTCACTTGACTTCAGGCATCTTTTCAGGGTAGGATGGACTGTGAGTTAACTTGGAATTGCTGCCTCATTCAGTGTCCAAAGTTTAGGAGTTATTCTCCTGTTCTCTGCCAGTCCCCAGCAACTCTGCAAGTATTTCCAAACACCATTTTGTAACCTTACTCTTTTGACTTTTCCATTTATTACTGTGAGCAGAATTTTTGGAAAATACTTCAAAATAAATTGAAATAAAGCCAGTTTTTAAAATTTCTCATTAAGCTGATACACTTAAAATTTTGATAACAAGTCTGAAACTGTGTGATTACTTACTGTTTTATAGGCAGAAAGGTATTTTGTGTGACACAAATTGGAAGAAATTCTTGATTTAACATTTTCTAGTTAGCTACATACATAAAAACAATGGAAACCTAAACATAAAGTGTCTTTATGATATATAATGTGTAGATGAAAGGAAAAGAATTTGCCCAAATTAATTGGATAAAATTTATTCAGATTTGGTTTTGTCATGGTTTCGTGTCAAACTCCTGTCACAGGTTTTGCATGTTTGGCTGTATGGTGATTTTTTTTCCTAATGAAAAATGTAATCCCTTACTTTAAGGAGTGGGAAGTCTTTAATTTTGTTTACTTGTTTACATAAATAAAAAAACCCTCTGTGCCACAAGAAAAATCTCTCACAGTCCAGAGAGCTTCCTGAGATGGCATATTTCATGACTTCTTTATGGTAACTTGCTCTATGAAATATTCACGTAATAAAAATACACTATAAACAAGACCCTCACATGAAGCAGGTAGACTGTAATACACTTGGCTTTTAAATTCAGTGAAGACTGGATGTGTGATTTCAGCTTTATGGCAAGTATTGAGCTTAGGCTGGCTATTCCTTCTGTTGCGTGGGTTGAGTGTACGGCATGAAGTAAATCTCTGAGAGGCATGTTGTTTCTTCTTGGAAATGTGAAAGCTGTCAGTGAAATTACTAAATTTTTACTTAGTTTAATAATGGATCATCTTTTAGTGCTTGGAAATAGCCTTTCTAATAACATCAAAACTGGAAAAGAAGTAAAACTGGCCTTTGTGAATGACTTTTGCCTTTTCCTACTAAGCAGTGAAGGGATGTTTTGTCTAGGTATGACTGGAAGCATTTGTGTTGGAGTTTGAGAAGCT
>VZTN01035385.1:0-159051 GCA_013400515.1 Erpornis zantholeuca | reverse complement strand
CCCTTATTATATCCCATGACTGAAAGCTGTAACTTGTCAAATTCAGTCTAAAAATAAAATTCAGAACTTCAGTTTTGCAGGTAATTGCAGAACCGGAATATTGTGTCTGAAAGTGTTGAGAGTTGTTTCTAGTTTGGGGTATGGGTGCCAGGACTGCAATATTTTGGCTTTTTTTTTTTACAGTTAAGATAAAAATTATAATTATAGTGCAAGAAATCCTGAATGACATGGGATTTTTCTTTGTTGGTGCTTTGCAGGAAGGGCAGATTAGAACGGTCTTTTTTAAATCAAAGATTTAAAGTCTATGAAATGTTCACAGCACCCATGTTATGCAAACTGTTGATTCTTACATATACCAAAGCCCTGGGGAATTCATTCATAATATTTCCTCACCTATTTGCTGAAAGGATCACCATGATCACACCAAGAAAGGTATACAGGCATAAAATAAGAAAGAAAATATAATACATAAAAAGAAGCTGTAATTACTTTCCCTCTGAGTTTAACTGAATAAAAGAAATGGATTTTTATTTTTTTTTTTACCAGTAGATTTTTTACAAATAGACTTAAAATATTTCCTTTTAGATTTGTGGCTCCAACAGCTGCAGCTGAAACCAGAAATCAGCAAAGCCCCTTGTTTTTATTGGCGCTGAAGTGGCTTGTTGAAAATGGATTGGATTACGGGGATCAATCAGCAGCAGGTCGAGGATGCAGAGGGAACTCTGCCAATGCAGCGGGCTGCCAGGAGCAGCGAAAATCCTTGGGCTAGTGGCAAGTCCTAATGTACTGGAAAATCCATTGTTTTATAAAGAGCTTTGGAGATAGGAAGAAGACTGAGTTGCAGAAGAATGCAGAAATAACAATAATACTATCCCAAGTTCCTGTTGTTCCTTTGCACGTGACTGAAAGGAAAACAAACTCCATGGAGATGCTGCTTGAGTGTAAGTCTAGGCAGTGCTAAGGGATGATCAGAAATAGGACAGATGATAAAGCATGACCTTTCTTCAGTCATAATTTAGGAAATAGAACATTTCTGAATTTCAATAGCAGTCAATTAGAAATTTGCAAGCTGCTGTATGGTTCTGTCCTGGACAGTTCTGGATTCTCCCAGAATGGTGTTGATTGCTGTTGCTTTCTGTTAAATGAGCTGAATAATCTTGTCATTGTTCTGGAGATAGTCAGTTCAAAAAACACTAAGCCTTGGTTAATGTTGGGATGAGCTGCCACCCCTTAGTGTCCCCAGTTACACAGTAGATTCATTACACAGCTTGCTGGGGATATAACTAAATAGGCTAAAATCAGAGTAATTAATAACTTCTGCATTCAGCTGTGATGGTTCTGTCACATATTAATTATCCCCCTCATTAGCCAAAGATGCCTCATAGCCATCTGAATTCTAAAGCCACACATGGCAGAGAGATGGTCATGAATCCTGCCTGGCCTTGTTGACTTAGGAATCAGATTTTCTAGATGAAAGACAGGCATTTGCTGACCTACACTCCTGAGTATTTGGGAATATTGACCTCCAGCTGGATGCTGAATAGAACAGTAGTTCGCAATTCCAAGAAATGTTTGCAGCATGTGGCTTGTTTTCCTGAACTTTGGTCATATGGTGAGGTAACACAGATGTTTTCCCCAAATATCATCATTATTAAAAACAGGTAGCTCTGGTAGAAGCATAGAGGAGGAATGGATCTCTCTGATGACAACATGTATTCCTGTGTGTCAGATATCAAACCTGTTCTGTGCTTGAATTTAGCCAAATGTCTGCCACGAAAGGATTAGAAAATCCACTTCTCGAGCAGAGTTTACAACAATAATAAAAGTTCTCCAAACTTGGAAGCCTAATGAAAATCCACATAACAATCTAAGAAAAACTGAGCGGTGGAAAAAGTGAGGCATTTGAACATTCTCCCTCTTTCTATATTGGGCTCTGGTACTCTTTGTGGGACTGACTCTTTGGTGTGGAAGAGCTGCAGTTCCCCTTGGAGAAATGTTTTCCTCTTCTGCTTGCAAGAGACCAGAGTTTACATTGTAATATCAGGCAGAGAAGAGAAAGTTTCAGAGATTTGTTAATTCTGGTTTGAAATAGCAGACTCTTTGTGAAAGAATTTGGGAAGTAAGGTTTTTAGGGACAAATGGAACTTTTTACTTCACAATTGCACATCAGTGCTGACTCTTAAAACCTTTTAGGATGTAAGGTTTTTTAAATATCAAAAAACCACAGTACTTTGAAAGGAAGATATGGAATCTTTCTTTCTCAAATCTGAAGGCTTCTGAACATATTCCTCTCCAGAATAAAGTGCTGGCAGAATAGAAGACAGTTTTTGTTCCTTTCCTTATTTTTTCTATCAGCTGGCTGCTTTTCATGCTGTATTTGGGACATAGATGTCAGATGATTTGGGAATGTCTATTTCTAGTTGCTCAGTGGAATGCCTGAAACACTTTTAAACATTTTTGGACAGTAAAATAATATAACATAGTTCAGAGATCTTGAGATGGAAGGTTTAGAGTGGAGGGGATTATTTCTGTTTTCTGCGATGTCAGTTTTCTAAGGCTGTGATATCAGTATCTCTCCCAAAATATAAAATATACATGGCACTATGTTCTGTTGCTTGCTAAGATGAGGATAACCAGCAAATTGTTATTTTCCAAAGTTTTGTGGTAATGCCAGAAAGAAGGGCATTGTAAGGGATCTGTGTGCTGGTTTTGAGGACTGTCTCTCAGGCCATATTTCATCTGAGCTGCTTTCTCATCCCAAATGCTCAGAGACATTTTCTGAAATGGGCTCCCTTCCAAAGAGAGAAGTGCCTCACACCCTCCTCTAATAAAGTGCAGAAACAGTGAACTCTGCCTGCTGCCAGGACTGACTGGTCATTTATTTTTCATATGCATGGTACTCTGTGGGCATCACTGGCTGTCAGAGAATGTACCAGGACATCACAGGTCAAAGCAAAAATCTTGCTACTTGAGCTGGAAACAGTGCAAATTTGTTATCCTTAGGAAAGGAGTCGGGAATACACAGCATATCCTATTTTAGGCCCTTAGCAAGGCACCAGTCAGGGTGCAGGTAAACAGCCAAACCCTATTTACACCTGCTGATGCAAAACCATCATGTACCTGGATCCTGTTTTGCAAGCTGTAACAAGTGTATGTGGATTTCATCAGTTACTATTCCCTTTGCATTTCGGGCCTGAATAGCTGAACAGCAGAGTGATTTGGCCATCCTTCTGGAAGAGTCTGTGAACATGTATCATACATATCATTTCTATTTTGAAAACAAAGGCCACTCTATGTTTGAAGGTTTAATTCACACAACAAAGCTTTTAATGGAAACACATGTTCTCTACATGTGGTAGGACAAATAGTGTTTTAAGCGACTCCTCAATGGCTCCCATGACATCCTCTTAAACAATCAGAGGCACAATAAACTGGTGATTTAGATGAAGAAGCTTCTTGTTGGAGAAATGGATCAATAGGATTTAATGGAAAAAGTCACTAATTTTTACTCCAGAGTCAACACTGATGATGTGACTGGAAACCTGATAGTTCCAAGGTTGGATTCTCAAGCATCTGACATATTCACATGCAAGATATTCATCTTTGCTCTGACAAGGGTCTTCCTTTCTGCATTTCCTTCCTCTCTCCTAGGACTCAAGTTTAACTAGCAGGAATCTACCTAACTTGCATTTCATATTTATCTTGCTCCAAAGCAAGATTCAGCTTTGTTTGCTGTGGCCAATTGATAAAATGTGTTTACCAAGGCATTTGCCAAGGCATAAAGACCTTGGAGATTTCAAGATGGTGGAGACTTTGTGTGACAGGGATCTGCCCTCATTTTTTCATATCCTAGGTGATGGAAGCCTCTGAGTTTTCAGAGAAGGAAAATAGAGTAAAACTATGTCTGTGTCTGAGTCTCCTCCATCCATCTCCTGAGCTCTTCTCAGCACCAAAAGGTGGTCACTCACTTTGGAATTGCCCCCCTGCAGCAAACTTATGTGCCAGCTGTGAGGAGGTTGTCATGTCCAAAATGACGTGATGCTGCTCTTCTTGCAATAGCTTGGGGAGGGGAGAACAGCCTCTGCTGTTTGCCCTTTGAGGTTTAACTGATGTATTAACCTGCCTATTTGTGTTTTAGAAGCTTAGCCTAGCATGAATTTGGCTGCTAAATTCCTGTGCCATGAACAAGCACATGGTGAATCTGTACATTGCTCTGGACCTGGGTGATACTGCACATCTGTAGAGTGACCCCCTGTCCTTAGCAGGATTTCCTACATGACATGCTGAAACATGGGAAAAGTCCATGGTCTGGGTCTCTTTCCCACTTTTTTCCCTTGAAAAATTAAAAACATTGGGTTAATAAGGTCAGATGGGATGGTCACACATGAGCTGAGGATATGAAGAGTTCAGTTTGCAGTCCCTACACTAAACTGAGCATCTCCAGCAGGAATGACAAGACTTCTGTTGCTGTTCCCTGCAAATGAGCTTTGCTGGTTCCTTTTCACTCAGCAGCTAAGGGAATTCTGAGGTTCCAGGATTTTACATTTTAAGATGTACATTTTAACTGTTCGCTCGTATAAAGCACAAACCTGGATGGAAAGAAAAACATTGCAATCTATTATTTACTCTGTTAATTGTTTCAGACAGCCAGCAGAGAGCTCATGTAGAGGGAGAACCAATCTAAATCACTTTTATGAGCAGAGATAGTCGGTAGGGAATTTTGGTTTTACTGTGCTGCAGTTGGATATTTGGTATCAGGCTTCCTAAATGGACTTAATCTCAAGATTATGGTTCTCTGTGGAGCCATTTGGGTCACTTGGTAATTGCCCAGCTTTCCACACTTCAGGTGGTGAGAAGGATGTGCACAGGAACAGCATTCTTGTAGTCATTTGGTTAATAGAGGGACCTTTCCAGAGATGGAGGAGGTGCTGGTTTGCAAGGACTGGAGTTAGGAAGAAAGACTAAAAAACACCAAATCATACATTTTTAGAAGTCCTGACAATTATCCCCAGGAACAGGGGATATGAAGTTGTGTTTCCTGTGGATGTATCACAGTGGTTGGTTTAATTACAACCGTGAGTTCCTCACTTAAAACCAACACTCCTAAGCCATGGACAGGAGAGATAGATCACAAAGCAAATTTTTGACTGTGATCAGCTAGCCTCAACACCTATGCCTGGGAAAGGATGTCAGCAAGCGAGACTGAGACCAGAAGGAACATCCACGTACCTGCTTTGCAATCTGGCTTTATTTCTATGGCTTAGAAATGTTGTTAAATCTTGAAGTAGTCAGACAAACGAAAACCCAAAATATCAAACCTGAAATAACAGTGGAAAAAAACCAAAGCAGATTTTGGATCATGATTTCCAATGAAACATACAAACAGCACAGTTCAGTTGTACAGACAGAAATTAGGAAGAGATAAGTGCTTTTGGCCCCATAAGTCATATGGAAGCTGCATAAGGAGTTTTATTTCATTTTAAGAATCTAGCTCTCTAAATGCTCAGGTTTCCTTTCCTTTTATTTTTCTTGTGTCCCATGATGTCCGTGAACATGAGAAATGGTTAGGGAGGCTGTAAGCCAAGCACCAATGATGTTAGATTTGTTTTCACATGGACCAAAATAGAGCAAGGAAAAGAACTAAATAAACTTGCCCTTTCCAGAAGCAGGGAGGCTCCTCCTTGATGTTTAATAGCAGGGTGTATGGGCATCATGCAACTCACTTGAGTTTAATGTGATGAGGAAAAAACCCAGGAACTGACATTGGAGGATGATCTATCAACGTGCTCCTGTCATTCACCTGGCTGTACACAGTTCTCAAGGATAAACATCTCCAGAAGGGTTTGGGCAAGTTAGCAGAGGAGAAGTTCAGCGCAGATTGTTAAACACAATGTGTCCAAAGGCAGCTTTTGCTTAAGAAGACCATGAACTGCTGCTTTCTGAGAGCTGGAATGGCAGAAGAGAAACTTTATAGTAGTTGTTTTTTTCTGCTTATTTGAACACTGGCTACTGGCTGCCATAAAGGCAGTGACTGGTCCAAAGGACCTCCTTTTGTGACTCAGTATAGTGGCTCATATCCTCTGAATTTGGCCTCTGTAAGATTTTCTGGCTGACTTAGAAGGTTGGTTTATTTGAGAAAGACAGCATATATGGGTATGTTGTCACTTGTTTAACAGAAATAAGGAAAAAAAATCCTCAGTTAATTTCATTCTTGTTTTTTCTAAGTGAAACTTTTCTGTTGCTGACTCTACTTTCAAATTATATTTGTTGGACTTGAAAATTAGAAAAATTGATATGGAAGAAAATTGGTGTCTGAGATGGATTAAATATATTGTTCATTGTTAGACTTTTCAACAAAGCTAAAAAAGCAGTTATCACTCTCTTGTCACCTATGTGAACATGCAGTATTTAGGTAGTGTATGTTATATAATTAAACATATTGATAGGACTTTATCTGTTAATATTTATAAAAGCGTATTGCATGTGTTAAAAATATATGTATTTATGTGGTTAGGTAAATCAAGATGTTAACTGCATGGTTTAGCCCCATGTAAAGAGTGTTCTTGCTCTAGACAGAACTTCAGGCTGTACCTGCAAGGCTTTTCCTGCTATTACACTGCAGGTATTACTTCCAGTGAGTGATCTGTATTTTTGGAGTGAATGTTTCTGAGCCTCGTCCTTAGCAGTGTGTGGATGTTACACTCCCACTGAGATGAGGAGGAGAGCTCCATGGAAGGCTCTTTGCTGGGTAGGATACAAACTCACCAATGAGTCTGTAAACCAGGAGCTGAGGGGCCGTGCAAGGGGAAGGATCGCTCCATACTTGCCCTATTCTGCTCTTCACTGAGCATCTGCTGCCAGGTGCATCTTGTGCTGGGTGGACTTTTGGTTTGACCTGCTCTGGCTGTCTCTGTGCTCTGATGCGATCTATGAAAAGCATGATTGCAAGTGAGGTAGTGTTCCTAAACCGTTCTTGGAATGGCAAACCTGTCAGCAATTTTTAGAGCAAAACTTTTACAGAAACCTTTTGAATTTCATTCTGTTCTGGAAGAAAATGAGTCCCCAGGTCAGTCTGTGAGGTCACTCAATCACTCAGCACTTGGATGAGGAGAGCCTTCCAGAGCACATTGCGAAAAGCACGAGCAGAAAGCTGGCTACTCGTTTGTGTTTCACACCTCCTTAATTACCCACCTGTGTTCCTTTTATTATCAAAGCTTGAATAGGATTGCTCATAAAACAGAGGCCAAGAGGAAATTGCTGGTTTGCTCAGATTGCATCAGCAGCATAAAATGGAATAATTTAATATCAGAACGCTCTGCTCCTTTCATTTTCATTTTCCTTTGTCCCTTCCATGCCACTTTGGATCCTGCCTACCCAACACCTACAATACACTGAGCAGCACATACCTGTTGCTTTTTCTCTGTCTAACATGTAGACTTCACACAAATCGCCACTTCAGTCCCATGAGTGACTGGAGAACTGCTGAGAGGTCTCTTCAGCTCTAAGGAACTGCCCACATAACTATTGTCAGTCAAGCTGCTCTATGAGAGAGATGTGAACAAAAGGATACCTTGGATTAGGAGGTGTGGAGAGTGTCCAGTCTGCCCTGGTCAGGAGTGTCCTCATTCTTAGCAGTTTCTTTCTAGAAGTGGAAGAATTTGTAGAGTTTCTAAGCAGTATGTGTAACCTGGGTGTGTGAATACAGGCAGCCACTCCTTCTTGCAATACCAATCTTGATGCAGTTGTGTCTCAAGTATGTAGCAATGAAATGATGACTCTTTCCCCATTGTGCATGTTCTACTCAGTTTTTATAGGGGATTTTTTGGGTGCTTGTCTTTCCTAATCTGGAGGATTCATTTTGTGTCGCTTTCACTCATCCTTTCTTCCCTTTCCATTTACCTGGAGCTTTACTCTGACCTTTTGGTATCTTCACAAAGGGCAAACACCTGACATTATGGATAACTTGTTTCATGATTTGTGTTAGTTAAAAACAGATTGCACCATGAACATCACTTTCAATGACATCCTATGAGTTTGTGATTCAAGGGTGGCACACTAATATGGATTTTCCAGTGGTTAAGAAGGAAATATCCATGCAGTTCTTCTATGAATTATTTGCCAGTGACCTCTGTTCAAGAAATAGGCAATAACTTACTTTTTTATTCTTCCACATCGCTACTAAATTTTGTTGGACCTAAGCATTATTGGGAAGTACTATAATATATTTCTTGTCACGTTTAGAGACACAACAATGATAGGCTCACAAGTTTCATTTCTTTTCAAAACCAATCTAAAAGTAAAACCTTCTGACATTTTTTGGCTCTTCCTTTACCCAGCTTCCCTTCTGAAAGTGGTGCTTCAGTTATTCCATGTTAGTTTGGAAGTGCAGTCAGTGATGCCTCAGTTTTCACCAAGGTGGTGTTCCAGTTCTCTGCATTGACTGCACACTTAACCCACCAGACCTTTTTATCATCCTGTTTCTCTTCTTCACACCAGAATGTTTTATCCCAGGAGCTGCAGGTCCTAACATTCACATTTATTCCAAGTAGCAGAGCATACATAGTTTCTGTGCATGATGGAGGATACAAAAGATATAAAAATATCTTTTTTAACATTTCTTAATCCATGCCTCTGCAAACCATAGTGCAGCAGAAACAACAACATGATCACACCATCCGTGTCTATGACAGGACAGAAACAGTCACATTTAGGCTATCATAGAATCTGGCTCTGGATTTTAAAAGGAAGGTATTTCTTAAAAAAAAAAAAAAATAAAAATAAAAATAAAGACAAACCATGCTTTACTGGCACAGGAAGTGATGAGCTTGAAGTTAGTCTGTAGCAGAGACAAAAGGTTGTTGTCTATTTTGGTTTTTGCTCCTGTTTTTCTTGCCCAGACTGCTGTATCCGGTAGTAGGTCAGGGAGGGAACACAGAAGTTCAGGCTATGCCTTCACTGGAAGAAAACACCGTGTTCCACCTTGGGGTTTGCTGTCATGAGGCACCTGGCCTAAGGTGAAAACCTAGTGGAGACAAGTTTGTTGTGTGAACAAGTGTGAGCAGGCCACAATAAAGGTTATGGGGAGAAGCCAACATTTACCTCTCACCACATAATTTTACAACTGCTGCTCCATCTTCTCTGATTTTGTCATTTTGTTTCCCATACCATCAAACTCAAAAAGATATGAGCCTCTTCCCTCAGTGAAAAAAGCCTCTCTGGCTGTGAGAAAACACTTGTGAACATAAATCTTTGTATTTCTTCACTTTGATATTACTTTTGCTTTTGGTAAAGCAAATACTTTTCCTTCTCAGCCGACATCGTTGCAAAATTACCTGAGGTACAACTAAAGCACCAAAAATGGTGACTGTTTTTCAGCACAATGACATAAATGCCAAATTGCATCAGTCTAGGTAGCAGCAGATCCTGAAAAGGTCAGATTTTGTGATTTTTAAGTGTATGGTTGAACAGATTCCTTACACCTGGCTCCTTCATTGTGCATCTTCCACCCCCTGCTGTGAACAGTGTGACTTGATGATCTTAAAGGTCTTTTCCAACTTAAATGATTTTATAATTTTATGAAAGGCAGAACTAGGGGTCTGGCAAACTGAGAAGGACAAAGCTCTGGCAATGGAGGTTGGAAATAAGCATTTGACTCTGTGCAGGTTTTGGCAGGTTTGTGTCTTTTATCCATGCAGGGCAAAGGAAGCAAATCACAAAGGAAACATGTAACAACAGTGAAAAACTGTTTTCTCTGTCAGACTCTTTCTGTGCTATTCTTCTTGTCCATTTTAACCTCCCATTTTCTCGAAACGAAAATGATGGAAACAGATAAGAAGTGACTTCAATTAAGGCTGATTCTTTCTTCACCTTAAAGAGGAATCCAGGAAGCTCTCCACAACCTTCTTTCTCTCTTTGAAGTGTTGACTTATCATCCTCCTGTCATTAAAATATAATGGGCTATCAGTGGGTGTTCTGGAATTTGACACCCAGTGGGGAACTGCACCTAATCCTGCATCATCACCTGATCCGGTTTGGCTTATTTTCCCAAGACACTGACCCCATCTTCACCATTCAAAGCAGACGAGGGGGAGGAGCAGAGAATTATTGTAGAGGACTCAGTCCAAGCCAGCCAGCATCCGTGTAGGTGTCACAGAAGATGGTTTCAAACACGACCACATAAGCAGGCGCCTGCAGGACCCCCATGAGGAGGAGAGAGGGAGGGGCAATTTTATCAGGTGTTTGGGTGCATTTGATCACAGGGTGCCTTTATCTTCCCCGCACAGTGGGTTGTGGTGGCTCAGCAGTCACTTAGTGGAGTGGAAACAGCTTACGGGTCGTGGCAACAAACAAACAAGGATGGGAGCCAGAGAGAGAGAAGGCATCTGCTCCAGCAGCCTTATCTCTGTTGCCTGGCTGCATGCAGAGCACTTTGAGTCTGGCCTGTCAGCCCTGTACAAAGCAGAGGTTTGGCTGCCATGAAGCTGCAGATGCAGGAGGGAAGGATGTGGGGAGAAGACGGGCGTTATTCTTTCAGCAGTGGCTGTGCTTTCCTTAGGAGACAGATAGTTTTGCTGCCTCTGCAAACCTATTTCCCAAAGACAGTCTGGGAAAGACAGTCCCAAATATCGAACGATCTTGTCTGATTGCTTTTCCATCTGAGCCATGAACAATGCCAGAGCAGGGATTCACCTTCAGTCAGTCTTCTTTCTTCAGCAGTGGAAATGAACATGAACCTGTGTTGTCATGCTGGGAACGTATGCACTCTATGTGTCTCTTCTGGCACAGCAAAACAAACCATAACACAACGCTCACAAAGGGCAGTCCATGAAGTGCTTCCTGTAGGAAAGTAGGCTGCTCCCTCTCTTTACCTGCTCTGTGGTGGGCAATGTGTTTGACAGCCCCATTGAGGGGAAAAAATCTGAAATATTACTCACATCTCAAATATATAGTTAATCTGCACAGGAACACATCTGCTTCACTGTTCCTGACCTGCTGGTGCCTTGTCACATCATCCAGATGCTTGTTCTGGTGGCTGCAAAATGCTCAGATAGGGCTGGGACTGCAGATGTTCCCTGGAGGTGTGAGAGTGAGAATGAAGAAGATAGGAGGAATTTTGGCTGTTTTCCCCTCTCCCTGCTTCTCTTGCTTTTGCTTAATTTTGATGGCCTAGCCCTGAATGTTTGGGAACATTTTTTCTAGCTAAAATGGAATAATTCATCTGAGCTGTAGATTAATAGCTCCAGTCATTGCAGTCACCCGTCACTACTTGTTCATAGATGGTGAAAGGAAGGGTAGAGGCAGGTAATTGCAGGCATTTGGCATACCTGGGATTTTCCCAGGCCTGTTTCTTCTCTCTCCTTTTCTCTCTGTGTCCAGTCATAACCAATTCCTGAGTCCTATTCACTCAGAACAGCCTCAATTTTAAGGTTATGAGAACAGCAGCAGGCAGAAGGTTTCAAGAAGAGCACCACTGCATGCACGCCTGTGTCGTGTGTGAGATGATCTGTAATGATTTTGGCTTCTGACAGTGGCTGTCTGCAGTTGCACAGATCAAAGACCATAAAGAAACTGTACCTAAATACACAAGACTGACTGGTAAGTAACACCAACACCTCATGAAAATCAAAATAAAATGTTTGGATTCTTCATTTTTTTGCAGGACTTTTAATTTAAAAGTCAAACTTAGAAAACCAGAAGACAAAACATAATATATAGTTTGGGCTGGATCATGAGACTTGGTCAAAAAACTTTACTGAACTGAGGGAAGAAATTCCAAGTTTTATTGTCTCAGCTCACTGTCTGGAACACAACAACCCAACCTCCTCTTTACCTTTTTTTAACCAAAACTAAGAGGCACACAAGTCCAAGCACAGCAACTTAGTCGCATCAGCAGCCAGAACTGAGCTGGAAATCAGATCCAAACACCATTTCTGTCAGATTGACCTTTGTTATTTTTATCTCTTTTTGTGGTTTCAGGTAAGTGCTTTCCACCTATAACTTGTTTCTTGGTTTAGTTGTGTTTTCTCTCCAATCAGTTCATCAAAGGTTTCTAAATGGAACACTTGCTACAAGTGACCATGACATTTCATAACAAGTTTCTACCAGGTAACCAGTTATGCCAAGGACTTTAAAGCTTTCAGGAACTATTAATTTTTACACAAATAATGGTGTATTTCCTAATAACTTCAGCTAACATGACATGATGAATAACAGGGAACTGAAATCATCAAGGAAGTAAATCTGTTATGGACTCAAACCAGGCAGTTTTTTAGTTGAGTTTTGGTCCAACTACAAAGAAAGTTTTGCTCTGTTGCTTGGGGTTTTTTTGAGTCCCACATAGTCTTCAAAGTAAGAGTGTTGGTTCAGTTCTGAGTTTGAGAAGAAATAACAGTTCAAATCAGTTTTCAATTTGGGTTTGGGTTTGATTCAAAGCTGTCAAGTATATTCACGGAGCGATTAAAACTGTTCCAACAGTTCTGGCCATGAGGAAGGTAAGGCAAACCCAGAGGACATGCAGATCTGGACAAGCACTCTTGCTTTTAGCTAAATTTTTCTGTTACCTAAATGTTCTTACAGACCAAAGCCCCATTGTTTTAGGCAGGGCAAGAAACAGGTAGTAAGAAATTACCCTGGCCTAAAAAATCTTCCTGTCTACAGACACAAAGCTAGAGATGAGAAAAAGCTACAATATGAGAAAAAAAGAAGAGATATTGTGTTTCTCAGATGAGGAACCGAGGCACGGGGAGGTGAAGTGACTTGGCAAAGGCAGTGCAGGGAGGAGCAGAGCTGGGAGGTGCAGCTGAGCACTGGGAGCCCCTCTCCACAACTGCAGCCTGTCCTTCCTGCCTCTCCCTGCACGCCTTGTGTGGCACCCGCTCAGAGCTCCAGAGAGCAAGGCACAACAGTGACCCCAGCGGCTGGGGAGAGAGGGGAGAAAAAAGCCCCGTTTATTTTTCTTTCTGCTACTTTATCTCACTTCAATGGGAGCAGTTGGGAATGTCGAGGATAAATGAAAACAACTGTTGGGCATCAGTCCAAGTGGTTAACAAAGAACCCCAAACTCTTTTAAGTCCTACAACTAAAAGGTGCTGGCATAAAAAGAATAGCATTTTTCTTTGCAGAAATCATTTGTTGAACTCTCTGGTTCTGAATAGGATTCCTTGCCTTCTCTCCCTTTTTTCCCCCCAGAATTTAAAAACAAATCACACAAAAATATCAAATTCATCCCTTTTATGTTTTATTTGATGTTTCCTGAGAAACCCAGAGGTGTTGTCCCCATGTGACGTCAGTGTAAGGTCCTGCCTTAGATGACATTCATTAGAAATATATCCCCCTCCCCCTTCCAAAATCATGCTCTGGAGCTGGGTCATATGCCAGGACAGGTACCTATTTTCATCCTTGGCTGGACAGAAGTTATCCTGCTTTCTGTGGCTCTGTAGTGTGTCTGAAAGCACCTGTCCATCCTCAACAGGGAGGAATGCAGCACCAGAGAGGGAACATGGGCGGGTTCAGTATGAAGTTTCTCCTGATATCATGGTGGAAATTCTTTGGAAAATTAAATAAGAAGCCAAGGGAAAAGGCTGGACTTTTGGAAGGAAATTACTGATGCAATAAAACAGAACAGACAACCAGAATATCTTTAGTAACCCAGTAAAGAGGCTGACCTGTGTAACTTGGGCTGTGGAAGAGGTTTTGCCTGAAGAGAGAGACCATACTTTCTGCAGCACCAGGAGCATATTGGTGCCAGGGTGGGTGCATGCAGGGGAAATTTGGCCTTGAGGCTTTGATGCCTGCAGTGAAGAGAGCTTTTAAATGAGCAGGCAGCTGTGAATTCTCTGTCAGTCTGCATGGCAAGGCTGAAGCTCTGTTTGTGCCTTCAATATCACTTGAGAACAACAGACGTTCACCTACCTTGTGCTTAGTACAAGTCTGGGGGGAGCCCAGATGTGTTATTAGGGTGGACCAGACCTTGTCATTATAAAACTCTGTAATATAATTGAAGCTTGGGTTGAAATGTAACAAGTCAGGTGCCAGCAATGGTCGTATTGCACTAAAAGAAAACAAGAAAAAAACCCCAAACAGAATGTATGTACAGGGGAAAAGTATAATATTTTCCATAGTAAAACCCAAAAATATTCAGCTCAAAAAATCTGAAAGGCATAAACTTGGACCTATCATTTGGAAGTGACACATTATGATCTGTGAATACCTTTGCCACCTCCTCCCTGCCTCCCTTTAAAGCTTCCTCTGTCTAGTTACAGCATGGTAAAAGAAACAGCTAATTTGACATTTCCAATTCCTCCTTTGTTCTGAATTTCTGTTGTGGGAACAGAATAAAGGAAATGGAGATCTCTGGAAAGACTGGGAAGAAGAGACAATTGACACCACCTTATTCATATACCACTTAAATCAGGGCCGGTAATACCTGGCTCTTCCCAGTCCTCAGCCACCTGCAGAGACCTCAGTCCCAGGGACAAACTGCCTTTATTCATGTGCTCAGCTGATGTGACAATTCATGGAACTGGCTGACTCAGTCTTTTTTCAGGTGGCTGAAGTCCATCCCATCCAGGCCATCCAGTTTATTTCTTTTGTTAGCTGTTTAAAAGTGAAGCCAAATGCCCCTGAAAATGTTGCTTCAGCCACTTCCTATGACAGTTTTTACAGCTCCAGTTAATTATATACATTGGCCTTTTCAACCCAAAACTCTTGTCCTTTTCTTACTGCACGGGAAAGTCTCACTCTGCAGATTAAAATAAGTTATCATCTGGACACACCTGCCTCTGTTGCCAACAAAGCCCTGACTGGGAAGGCCATAAAGTCCTCCCAAACCACAGGCTTGTTCCCTCCTGGGTGCCAGGCACTACTTGCATTAGAAAGATGAAGTGGTGAAAAAGCAAAAAAAACCCTCTACAATCTTCTTGAGGTCAGAGGTTCAGTGTGGGAATTCTTATCACGAGAAAGTGGTCCACATCCAGTACTCCCTAGGAGGTCCTGTGGAATCAGTAGATGCCTCCTGTAAAGGCATCAGTTGTCTTCTCTGCAGTCCTGGAGCTGCCTGTTGTGGCTGTGCTGATGCAGAGGTCTGGTAAGGTGCAATTGTGAGAAGGGGAGTGAGGAAAGTGCAGGCAGAAGCTCATCTGGCAGTTCTGAAGAAGGCAGGATGTACTGTCAGCCGAAAAAAATAGACTCACAGGCCCCTTGAATTTCTCAGGCTTGGGAGAAATGTGGGATTTAATACATCTTTCTATCCTTTACCCACCCATAAGGCAGCAGTGACACCAGCCAAACTAACTCCTCACCAGCAAGTTGGGAAAATAAACCCATTTTCATCATCATTTATGAAATGCTTGGATTCCTTTGTGATAAATGACATAGAAGAGGCCACAAGGAAATGAATAATTCCAACTTCAGAAGAGAGTTTGAGTAGTGTGCTGAAAAGAGATGACCTTGGGACCACATGTTGATCGTGGATGTTAAAGTAAAATATTCAGCATCTCCATATTAAAGTAGCACTCCTCACAAGCTATTACATGAGGCAAAGATGTTACCAAAACCAAAACCAAGCAAAACCCAAATGAATAAGGGTATCTTTCAGACTTTAGCAATTCTATAGCTACCAGAATATCCTTCTTCAGATTTTCTGGACTGGCATATGCCTAAGCAGGAAATATGTAATGATGTGAGAAAACTTAGAGGGCGAACAAAAAGCTCCACCTGATGATTTACATGATAATACTATCACTGTAGTAAAACCTTGTAGTATAATCTCTCTTGCTGTCTTCTTTGTTCAAACCCAAAATATTTCATCTGGGTATGAGTGGTTCTTTCCACTCTGCCATGCAGGAGGAAGGGAAAGAAAAGGCAGCAAAATCAGCTGGCCTGATTTCCCCTTCTGATTTCACTTTCTGATTTCTCAGACCACAGTAATTCCACCACAGTGAGCAAGATCAGAATTAGTCTCTAAATATTTATTTAGAACTCCTTGAGGATGACAGAAAGGAAGAACTGGGGATGTGCTGAAACATTGCCCCAGGCACGTTCAGCAATTATTAAAAAGAATTCACTTCCATGCAAATTGTATTTCATCAGCTAATTAAGAAGGTATTTATCATCTGCTTTAATTAATATCTTGTATCTTCCTTCCGAAATACTTAATTCCAGAATGAAATCATCACAGAAATATTGGCCTGAAGTTAGTATCAGCATTTTGTATCTCAGCAAATCTGACATGTGTGTGTATGCATATATATATATATATGCGTGTGTGTATATTTTAATAGCAGTAATTATAAACTACTCTGCCAACTTACAGAGCTGCTTTACATTTCTGGCTTGCTGCCAGGCTTTTTTTTTCCCAGTGCCTGATGAATAGCAACTGTTGTGTACTCTAGATCTGTGCTCCATTTAAGCAATATCCCCAAAGAAATCGGCCTCCTTAGCTGTTAAGCACAACTTTGTTAGGCAGAGCCTGGGGCCATTGACAAAACCTATTTGTTAACTAAAAACTGTAATCAGTGGTTTGTGTATCAGCAGCATAATACTCTCAGTAAGGCTGCAATATAATGGATGGAAAATCGGTTATTTCCTGAGCATCAACAACCAATTTTCCACCATTTAGGCTAGAGATGGATATCCCAGAGGTATGTAGGAGTCAGAATTAACTGGTGCCAGCATAAGCATGGGAAAGATACTAGCAAAACATATGGGAGTGGGCTTTCTAAACAAACTGAATAAGCCATGCTGGCATATATTTATCGCTGCCTGTAATTCAAGTGTAAATTACAAATCTTGCTGGACTATTGACGTTGCATTGAACTGAAAGGCATTTTCTGGGAGAAGGCATAGTCCCTGTCATTTGTAATATCTCAATCTGGACTGCTTACAAAGGTGTTAAGCAGAAGTCATGGGCTTGTGAGAGGTGCCACAGAACCTTTTCTTTACTTTTACAAAAGAGAACAGCTTGAGGATTATAATCCTACTCGGGCTTAAAAAAAAATCTATGAAATTTTGAGATGAAGCTTCAAATCCTTAAGCAAACCTCATTCTTGCCATTAAATCGGTAGGCACTGATTCAGTAGGCAAGTTCAGTCTGTTGTGAGCATCGCTACAATGAGTGTTGTCTTCCCATTCATCTTTGAGATATTCCTCACCCAGAATCCTTGATTCAGCTCAGCTAATCCATTAATATAAATAAAAACAAACACCAGCAGGATGTAGTTTATCAGTTATTCCTGAAATGTTCTTATCTCTCCCAGAGTTTCTCACTGGGAAATAATGTACAGACTTTTCACCACCCCACCCCTCCCCCCCCACTCTGTCAAACCTGTGGTGGAATGCTTCACAATTACTAAACTTCAAAGCAAAACTCATAAGCCTAACTGCAACAATTCATTCACTGCAGCACTCTTAGAGATTTTGGAGATTTTGGGTTTCCCTTTTGAGTTAAGAGCTGGAAGACCCCGTCCCAGAGGCAAGTGACTGCACGTGTCATCAGCCAATAGCACAGAGAGGTCACAGGACCCAGGCTTCAAGCCCTTAAGTATGTGTGGGAAATCTCAGTGTTAACAATTCCCTTCTTTATTTCTCCTCTTAACATAGTACATTATTTGAACATTATTAAGTGAACCCTTTGTTAAAGAGCATGACAAATCCCCAACTAAGTGGAAGCATGATGCCTCTGCACTGAGTGGCCTGTGGATCTTGCTGCCCTAAAGAGAATGATTGCAATTCCTTGTGACATTTTTCACTGAGAAGATGGATTAGTAGGCAGGCGTGTGCTGGGGCTGTATGTTACAACTTATCTCAGAAAGTTTTAACTTTATGCCTTTGCATGCCTAAGAAGTCATTTTTAAAGGCAGCTTTAGCCTTTATGAGTCCCTATGGATCTCTGCACAAATCTGTAGCTGCAAAGACTGTCCAGGCTTTTTGATGAGGGCCTGGGAGTTCAGATGGGACAAGAGGAGTCATGACTCAGTTTCTATTCCGGAGAGCATCACCGACTCTCATCATGTTACTAAAGTTCTCTGGGCTCCAGCTTTCCATATTAAGCATGTACAGAAAGATCTGGAATATTTTAATGTTTTGTTAATAGCTAGAGAAAGGCTTGGCTGAATGGCATCACCAGGAAGTGCTTCAGATCAGTGCTGAGTTACAGAAAACGGGTGTCTACACCTTTGTCTCCCTAGCCTTGTTACTGAAAATGACACAATAAAGGGCTCACTGTCCTGGTGGGGTTGCTGTGAGGTCTGATGCATGGAAACTCAGGGGTCCCCACTGCCTAATCCACCCACATCTATTCCTTGACCCTCTTCTTCCTCCCCTTCAGAGGTCAGTCCATGGTGTCCTCTGGTCAGTGGATCCTTCACCTTTAATTCTGACTAAACAGTTAAGAAATCCGTGCTTCTAATTCTGTGTCCATTAGTTCCATTTTCAGTCAATACAATCAGGTTTGCTGTAATTCCCACATTTTGGAATTGGTATTTATTACACAGGAACAGTCAGAACAGTAAGAGATTCATTTTCTTGCCTAGGACAGATGGGAACTATCCAAACATTTTCATCTGCCAAACTTAGTAAAAAAATATGAGAATAAGACCAAAAATAAGACTTAGGATTTATCCTGAGGAGACATATTGACAGATCACCAACAAAAGCCCACGACCTCCCAGCCCTGAAACAAGAGAGTGCTTTAGACATTTTAAAGGCTTTCTTGATTTGTTCAGGAGTCATTCCAGATTTGACTCAGTTCTTGTATTTTCTGATCTGCTTCACCCGATCAGTGCCCTCATTAAGAAGTGGAGGCGGATGCTGGTGGGAATTTTAGTAGGAAGTTAGGATAAGGCAGATATTGATTGTTTTGCTCTTCCTTTTTCAATCACTGAAATGACATTCAGGTTCCAGGGAAGAACAGATACGGATACTCAGCCATGTCATTGGAAGGGCCGAAGCAGAATCTGCATGTGTATACAGAATATATCTGCAGGCTGAGCTGTGATTTACTGTGAGGCTTAAAAATGCTTTAAAGACTTCTAAGCACAGGAAGAAATATGCTGTTAGTAAAGCTTCCGTGTTATCAGCCCAGCTAAATAATGATGTGCAATGTGTCATGTGCAAAGAATATATTAATGCTTGGGTAAATATTTTCCTAATGTCTGCTTGGTTGATATCTCCTTGGCATATAACCAGGGGATAGTAAATAACACTCATGACTCTGTTTACTTAAGGTCTGTTTTCTCTCTTGTCTTTTACATTGGCAATAATTTTGGGGGCTTCAGGGGAGGAAAAGGCAGAGGGAACCGGAGCCTTGTAAAATGTTTGTTTTCCTTACAAATTTCACAAGAAATAAACTGTTTATGCTTTAGTGTTTCACTGCCATGGAAATGTTAGATGATTTTGTGTGACTGTCAAAGTGTTTAATGTGTAGCCAAGCAGTAGCATTATAGAGAGTGGGAGGGGAGGAAAAGGAGAAACAGGAGGAACACAATGAAAAAAAAATGAGTCCACTTTACCTCGTAGCTTCTAGCATGTTATTTTCCCTTGCTTGTGGGCATGACTTAATGCTGGTTACTCCCCTTGGCTGCAAACTGCATTCATTTTAATCATCTGTTTTGACAGCTTCTTTCCCCCTCAGGCTCATCTCTAATTGAATTTGTCATGCAGTCTCACCTCCTCTGAAATTGTTTGTACAGGAGGGAACCTGGGAGGCAGCTGGACCCAGGTCGGTTTCTGTACTGTTACCTGCAGAAATCAGTCTGTTCCAGTCCTGTCTTTGGAGCTGAGAGGTCTGGCATTGCCTGGTATCCCACAGATGTGGCAGTCATATTCCAAATCTAATCTGATGCTTTCACACAGGGCTCAGTGAACTTCCAGTTCAGATCCTTAACACCTCCTGCCCTTCACTGCTGTCTTCCATGTCATGGGATAGACATGCTCATCAAGAACTATTCACTTTGAGATTAAATTTCTCCCTGCAACCCCAAAAGTGCAGCTCCCCAGCTAAACTCTGTCCTTTCTGACTTCCTTGTACATTGAGGGTTGTTGGTAGATTGGTTTGTAGATTGAACAGAGTGGATTTACAGTGCCCCAAGCAAAGATGCAGCCCTGAAAAACTGCAGTTTTCAGGGATACAGGCATCACAGAATTTGGCATGTGACGTTTAGTGAGGCTGTGATTTGTCCTAGGTTGAGAAGGACCTTAAGAATAGCACTTCTTAATTTTTCTCCTTCCAAATGTCTTCAAGCCTCTCAGTCTCAAATAATGTGGTTTTATTCTTAACAAAGGAAAACAACAGTTTTACAAAAAAAAACCCAAAGGCAAGTTCCCGTGTGGGTACACGTTTTCTGTAGAAAAGAACTGGATGCCATTTTCTCTCTGATCCCACAATAACAACATGATATCCTTGTCATACCCAAAACAAAGTGTTGGAGTTTTTTTAATGTTTCTGTTGTTAAATTCATCTGAGCAGTGCCACAGTGCAAGCCCAAGGTGACAGTGTTAGGCATGGGGGAGACACACGCATTAACATAAGAACACTCATCTTGTTCCTTAGCATAAGTGGAGCCATCATGTTGTCTACAACTACTCAAAAGTGCTGTGTCAACATGTCCCTGCAACAAAAGTGTTCATGGTGTGCAGATAACACATGTCACGTGTTTGACACACCAGCCTGTTATCTCAGCTGGCCAAACACTGAAGATAAACAGTGTCATGGAAGTGCACACATGCTTTAGACAAGGTTTGTGATCAACTCAAATTTACAACCTTTATATCTGACTGCAGCGTAAACAAAAATATGACAGACTTACATTGTCTACATTTGAAAGATAACCTGTAAGAGAAGTTGCATTATAAAATCACAAGTGTTACACTTCGGAAGTCAGAACATTTCCCAATGGAATCTACAAAATTTCCTATCTCTCCTTACCGGGGGCTTATGTGCAACAGAGGTACTTAACTAAATGCTAGTTGAGTATTTGTTTTGCTTTCTAAAGGCATAAGCTTTCTAGAGTGTATGTCTAAAACTCATCAAAGCCTATTTATTCCACTTTTTTTCATTAGACTCTTTACTTTGACCAGCAAACTTCTTCCTCCCCTCCTTGGCCTCTCCTCAGAAAGAACTCCTTTTTTTTCCTTGTTTATTTTGTGTAATTTTTCAGTGTGTATTGTCAGAATAGAAAGGAAATACTTTGAAGGCTCCAAAAGTCTTTTGTTACACTGATGAATCACAGAATTCAGTGGTGGGCTAGAGAGGTTACTATTGCACTATTACACAGTGCAATCTGGAGTAGATGAAAAAATCAAACTTCTTATGGCAATGCCATTATAAAGTGAATAAATATTTCCAGATTCAAATTTGATACATTATTTTCTTTCTTTCTTATATGCAGATGATGTGAGGGTCTTATAAATAAAGGATATAATGTCAGGGAGATGGAGGTAGGAAATGAAGATTAGTTTCCTTTTCTTCTATCTTCACCTCCCAGGGAGAAGTTAATTTTGGCTGTGTTCAGCCTGAGGTCACCGAAGGGAGAACACAAAAAACCTTACTTCTTCTGTAAGTCCATGGCCAAATTAAATGGAAAGAAGAAGCAAAAATAATAATAATAAAGATCATATTCAGATCGGGGGGAAAAAGCTAATATCCTCTCCAGATTTCAGCTCTCACCCCTTTGGCATCTGTATTTGCCAGTTCATTAGGAAACATCTCAGTATTTTGGTCTAATTTAAGTGGACAGATGCTGTTTTTCCACAAAACGAAGTGGTATGAGAAAAGCTTGTCAGATTTAGTTTGGCATTTTTCTTTTGTTACATTTTATATTTATGGGCCAGTTTTTTCCTTCCCACAAATAAACTCTCTAAGACAGACATGAGTCCCTTGGCAGCAAGGAAACAGAAATCCTGCTTGCAGGCATATGCCCTGCTCTGTAGTCTCAGAAAGCTTTGCCAGTGTCCAGGTTTGGCAGATCCATGTAACATATATCTTTTACATGCTGGCAGCAGTCCTTTCTATTTAGGATAAACTGAGTGCTGAATAGGCATAAATATTTGGGCTTAACTGAGATACATCATGGGAAGACAAGGCTAGATGATATTATATGTACACCGTGGTGCAAAACACCTGAAGCCAGAGAGGTCCTGAAGCTGTACCTGGCAGGAAGTCCAGCAGAAAGCCAGCCAACCCCCTTTGAAGGCCCAGCCTCATTCCCCACATCTTCCTGGCCAGCTTGCAGGAAACTCCGGGTGAGGTTTATGGATTCAGTTTTGCTGCAGGTCAACCAAGAGGCTTATAAGTCCCTAATGGGCTTGAAATCCACCAGAGCAAGACTGGATCTGGTTCCCATGACTCTGTTCTGAAAATTAAGTCCAGAATATCCAGAGCAGAGTAAGCAATCAGCGTATCTGAGCTGATGTCTAGCCTGGATAAATATTCACTCAGCCCTTCCAACTTCAGAACCTGGATACCCCTGAATCCAGGTGGAAACCAAACAGTGTTTCCTCCTGCAGAGGGGAATGCTGAGCACCAGTCTGAATCCCACATCACTGCTGTATCTAATTACCCCCAAAGTCACTCCCCATCTATCTATTTCTTGTCACTTTGATTCAGTCTCCCCACTAACAGGGCTCCTGTGCCGGAGCATTTCCCACTGGAATCGCTGGTCTGCATTAGCCAGCTGATGGAGCATAATGGCCCAGCCTAAAGCCCATCAAAATCAACCTGTGGATTCCCAGGGGCTCTCAAAAATGTGCAGACATCATCTGGCAACTCACAACCCTAAAAGGCTGCCTCAGAAATCAGCAGAGCCAGGCATTTCTTGCTGAGACAGAGGCGAGGTGGTGCTCTGGTGCCAGTGAGGACCATGGTATTCCAGCCAGCGTGGGCCGGAGCAGAGCTCTGTCCAGCACATGGTGTGTCTTTCCAGCAGTTCTCTGTGTGTGCCCAGAACTGGACACACGGAGCCAAAGTAAAGGCAGAGCACATGCTGTGGGGTGTGATGAGGTGATGCAGAGCAAATAAAGCTTAATTAGTGCACGGTGACCCTTAACAGTAATTTCCTGGATGATGAAATATCCACCGCTAGGGATCAAAACATACCACTTAATCACATAGCATTTTTCTTGGAAATATGCATTTACTTTGAGCTTTCATGTTTTCTTCTTTCCTCATGGAAAGGGTAAAACACACCTCTCACACAGATTTGATGCTGAAGTCCCCTTTCTGCTCTTAGTTCTCATGGCCAGAACTGCTTTTTCTCTCTCTGATTTGCAGGTTTGGCCCTGAGTTTTCTGGTGCTGAGGGTAGAGAAAAGGACTCAACTCTGGCTCGTTGATAAGAACTATTTGAGCATCAGGAAAGAACGCTCTGTTCTTCAGGGCATCTCTCTGAGGGACCATGTGGGACTCCTCTAGCCTGGGACTCTGTCCTGGCACTGTGTTCTCTGATGTCTCTAATCAGATGTGACTTCAAGGTTTTTTTGCAGTTGGGGTACTTGCACTCCTCTCAGGAGATAGATGTTGTCTTGAGTACATAGGAGCTGAGATTGCACTGCAAGTGTTCTCCCAGGATGACGATCTCTCTTCTGCCCTGATTTAGTGAGATGTAGGAACATAACATGCACAGGACTTCTCCTATGTGTCCAGTTTTGTTTATATTGGCCCATGTATTCAGAAGCTGTAAGAAGTGGAATGGAGTAACAGAAGAGGAAAGACCAGCTGTATGGAATCATTAAAACTCCAGCTGCAAAATAATGTTAATTGCACGGTCCCTTACTGCCATAAGAATTGGGGTTTCTATTTGCAAATCAAATCCACTCCCAGACGAGATACACCACAGATGAGATTCAGCCACAGCTCTTCTCTGTCTCTCTCTCAAGCTTTTTGAATATTGCTCTTTTCATTTCCCTTGCTGACAGGGCCTCACACGACAAGGGCTGCAATTGCAGAAGAAGCTGCAAGAGCCCGCTGACAGGTGATTAACAACTCCTGCATGCAGTGAGCCTGACCACACTTCTGACCACGGGAGCAGTTAAACAAATTATCAGCAGAGCATTTTGTGGTTAACTCACCCTTTTCTCTAAACGAGTCTGTTAATGACGTTCCCAGGCCTGGCACCCCTACACACTTGTGTGCTGAGACATGCTGTTTCTCATGTCTAACAGAGTCCTTAAAAACACAACAACAACAAAGGCAAAACTGGAAGGCAGAAAGAAATTTGGACTCTCAGTAAAATGAATAGCAAAAACTGAATAAAGGAGTGCATTTTAGTAAACTATTTCTTCTGAGTGTTTTTCAGCCAGGTGAGGGAGCTGGAAATGTTTTCATCCCATTTATTTCAGGGCAGTCTTGAGCCAGAGCTTTCTGTTAGATCCAATAATCTACTCTTCATCCCAACCAGTGCCTGAGAGAGTGGGGTAAATCCCTGGCATTTTGGAGGGCTCAGAAGTCAGAATCCAAGAAATTAGCTGAGATCCTAAACATGGACATCAATTGTGCAAACGCTTTCCTTTGCTGCTTGTCCAAAGCTTTTGTTGGAACTGATCTGCAGGGTGAAGGGGAAGGAAGATCACACTGTGGGACTGGATGGAGAAAAATCCCCCACGAGCACTGCGAGGTGTTGACTGTAGGGAAGAAGGAAGGAGGGATCCATTTAACACCCTCAGGTGTCACTGTGGGCTTTGTAGTGTGGTGAGTCAGAGAGCTTCACAGTAAATCACTGAAGCAGGATTTGATCACAAACAAGTTGCTGCCCTGATTGGTAAAGGACACAGATGAAACTGGGCAGTAGCACATGTAGACCTATGGCAGAATGGAGACAGATTATTTTCTATCTTGGACGCCTCCCTGGTGTATCTTATTCACTCAAACTTATATTTGATCAACAGGAGCTAAGGGTGGAAGAGAGCTAAGGATATTGCATGCCCTGGTGCGGTTCATGTGATCTTGTGGACATCATCTTCATGACTGTGCAGAGGCTTTGGGTTCTTGCACCTGGATATCTATGACTGAGAGCTTGGTCTCTTCAAGAAAGGGGAATTTAGGGCCAATCTCAGTCCCTGCCCTTCATTTAGAGGTGTCTGGAATTGAATACATGAGGATGAAGGACACAAAAATACCCTTCTAGCTTTAATCTTTTAGTTAAGAATATGTGGTGATGTTTCAGGGGATTCCTGGCATATAATGTGTCTTAGGGCCAATTCTTGGGAAGCTGTAGTGATCCAAGGCAGAAGCAGTTCTTATCCCACCTCTACTGATCCAAGAAATATTTGGGAAGCCAGGAACTCCAGGACTGGCCACTCATTTGTACTCTCCACAAATCCTTGGGCTTGTCTTCTCCTGAAACTGATGGGGGAAGAAAATATTCCAGAGATCATCAGATCATGTCATGAGGAGCCTGCTGGGTGACACCTGATTGTTTTGGGTTTGAGGAGACAGGAGTTACTAGGGGAGATTAAAAGTTGTAATAACTCAGGTAGTGTGCCCACTTTAATCGCAACCTCTCCTCTTTTGTCTTTCCTCCTCTTTTGTAGTCAATCTTATCTTGTCGGCAAGGAATCTGTCATGACAATGAATTCAATAGCTCCCCAAGGAATAAAAGCAGATGGTTCCACGTGTTTACAGAGTGAATTGTTTAAGGGAGAGAAGAGTCCTTAAGTGGTGAGAGGTTTTCAGCTCCAGTAACTTGCTGAGGTGTGTGCAGAGAGCTCAGAGAGAGGACTTGCCATACTTACAGGATGGTGTTTGCAGTGAAAACCATTATGTGAACCTGACTTTTTTTCCTTACAGCGAGTTAGAAGCAGGTGGCTTTGCAAAGTCTAACCCTGAAGTGCTTTTTCACTTTGAGGACTTCAGGATACAATACTTTTTTTTTTTCTTGATGCATGAATGAGAAGTTCAGTCTGCTCACAGCCTGGCCTGGCCTCTGCGTACTTAACCCTGCAGAAAATACTGGCTGTGTTTGTTCAGAATTGAGAGGAAGGAAGAAGGCAAAGCTGTTGTCATATCCAGGCTTTTCTGAGCCTCTTCTGCTTGTCCTGAGATTTTCATTTTGGAGTAAGTGTGTTATGCCTTCAGTATGTCTTCAAGTAAAGAAAAAATGTGATTTTTGAATACAGTGGCATATTCCATTTATAGAACAGCTCAAAGAACTTTTTCTTTAAGCAACATTTATTAGTATTTCACTAACCAGCTTGTTTGTTGAGGGAAAAAAGGGATGAAAACTGAGAAAACTCATCCTGGGGAGAAGCTGAAATTAACTTTTGTTGCTTTACCTCAAACAGTAGCAGATCCTGCTTCTGGGGTAAAGACAGTGAGTGTTTCTACCTGCAGGACTCACTGAGAATGGCTCTGCCAGAGGCTGACAGCGCTTTTTGAGAGAAATTGTACAAGGACCCTTGATTTCCAAAATGAAGCTTGACCGATCTGAGGGCTCCATTCCTGAGACAGCAAGGGTAACAACCATTCATTTGCCCTATAGCCCCTGAAGTCAAATGATTGCTCTCTCCAGGCCAACGCAAAATTCCACAGGTGGCAATTCAATGTAGTGGATGCCTTTATTTTTTTTTTTTTCTGATGGTGGTTTTTAAAATGTGTTTAAATGAAGAATAAAGTGCAAATGTATAGTAACTACCTTGCTTTCTTACTAAACACTTTTTAAAGCAAAAAATCGTGTCAAGAAGCCTAAGATTTTTATTTGAGTTTTCCTGCCCTCTGATATGTTGTTATGACTCTTGTTTTCACTGTGTGAAAGCCAGGGGTTAGATTTGCCAAGAAAACTTTACATGTTCCTTTGTGTCTATACAGCAGTAGGAGCAGGTTTCTGTGATTTTTTTGCTTTTTCAGAAAGATTTGTTAGCAAAATCTCTGTGTACTGTGGAAGGACCATGAACAAACAGCATTTATGGATTAAACACGTGTTGCTTTCAAATCAGCCACAGAAAGATGAAGTCACTTGCAGGTGAGCCAGACCTGCACAAAAAGTGACTTTTGATCTCCCCTGTGGTCACAAGGAGAAATTAGGACAGGGAAGGAGAGAATTGGATTTTACCAAACCAAATCATAGTGGTTTGGGCCATTTGGTGAAAAAAAAGAAAAATAAAACCAGTCAATTTGGGCCATTCCATTTCACTTTCAGGTTTTTAACTCTGAATATAACAACAACAATTTTTAAAGAATGATAACAGAACTGGCAGAGAGGACTTCAAAAATGCATCAATACAGAGGGAGGAAACCAACCTGCATGGTTGGTTCAGTTCATAATCATGTGTTGGAGAGACAGCATGATTTAAGTTTTTCTCAAGGTTTGAAACCTGAACCTCCTTCAAAAGAAGGTGAAAGCCCTCTACATTCCCCCCTTCCCTGAGTATGTACATTCAGCAAGAGTTTGGACAGCAGCTTTTCTAGCACTTCATGATGGGCTTCTTTTTATGCTTTAAGTGGTGAAAACAACAGAAAGCAAACCCCGAGGGCAATTTAGAGGAGCTCATGCTCTCTGCAAACTCAGGGTTCCATTGCTACCTTACCTGTTATAGGTATTTCCTACTGTGTATGTGCTATATCAAACACTGTTTATAGGATAGATGGATGCAAACATGCAATGTCTGTGACATCAGAGATTATGCCTTCTGTTTCAAAGAATGTGTTCATAAGTTATTACTTAGGGCCTTAGGTGGTTCATTTTAGATGTATTCAAGCAGCCACTTGTTTCTGAGGAACTGAGACTATGAGTTTCTTAAGGAACTTGTAAAACTTTCTGTTTTCACCCATTTCTCTTACCTCCCCACACCTAGAATCACAGAGAATTTTGGGAAATATTGAATTCCATTCTTTATGTCAGGAGCTCGTGTTTAAGCTCCAACAGCCCTTCATCCCTTGTTACCTGGAGATCTGCTCTGCTCAGAGCTTGAGTTTCCAAATTTATGGATAATTAATAATGAAAATCCCTCCCAGCACTGTGGGACCAGTCAGGCTCGTGCTGGTGTGCTTTTCAAAGGATGCTCTGTGAGGTCATGGTCCCTTCACAGGTCTTCTACTCACACACCAAACCAAATGTTTTCTGGAGTGTTGAGTCCTTATGATAGAAACTTCTGAATTGCAATACCAGAAAAAACAGGAGCTACACTGGGGGAGTTTTCCTCCCCCACATAGTTCATGTTCATTCCTACTGCATTCTCAATCCCTTTTTATGCACAGTGAGACCATGGGCAACAGTTCCTTCATTTGGCTCCTCTCTGTCCAGCAATCCACAGCCCCGGGAATGCACGTGTTTATATTTGACTGCAGCAGATTAAGGTCTTGTTATGGTCTAGTCAATGGTCAATCTCTTTTCCCAGATATGTTTTCTAGAAATTTTCTTCCTCTCTCCAGTCCTAACACCCCCAAAACTTTTGCAAAATACTCCTTTTTGGCTTTTGACAATCTTGGTTTCAGATTCCTTTTGCCGGTTAAAGGATTTCTGGGCAAGTTGACAGACATAACATATCCTTCTTTTAAAAACAGTCCATACAGTGGAGAGATGAGCTGGGATCTGTGTTTGTCATAACTCAAATTGCAGAGCCATCACTCAAGCTGGGAACATCTCCCTCTCTTAGCTTTCTCTGAAATTAAAGACCCCCTGCCTTCACCTCTGTCTGCGTTGCTTTAAAGTTCCTTCTGCATTTGTCAAAATCTGTATTGGATATACAAGACAGTATTCCCATGAGAAGGGACTTTTATAAAACATACAGATGGCAAAGAAGTAAAACTTTTTTAAGAATCTTTTATAGGCCTTTAGTCAGGAGCTCTGCCTTTGTGGGCGACTTGATCTGAGTTAACATGTGTCTTATTTTGCAACTACAAAGAGATTTTTGTTCATTTTGGGGCAAGTCAAAGCAGCATGAAAGGCTTGGTAGATACTTGCATGTGACTGTGCATGAAGCATTTCTTAGGAGTCTTGATGCTTTAAGGAAAACAGCACCAGGGATGGAATACCAGAAGCGCCTTGTTTCCACTTACTGTAAATGATCATAAATTCTACTGCTACTTTATTGTGGTGGCTGTAGTTCTTGGAAGAGTAAAAGGGGTGGGAAACTAGTTCCCAGTCAGTTTTATAAAGTACAAGGTTGCTTGTATTGGTACCAAGTCTAAAGTGCAATATTTCAACTATGAATGATTGGATGTTTTCCCAGATTCCCATAAAGTCATTAAACACACTATAAAGGGTCACCCATAACATAACCAAAATATCAGTACAAGCTGGACTGGAGCAGATTGTCAAGACAGTCCTGGTTTTCCAGAAGGTGAATTCACACTGAACTGTGCAGCCTTGGAGGTTGCCCTGACTGGCCTTGTAAAGCCAACTCTGATCATGTCTCATTTACAGCTTGCTCTGGCCAGTCCAGATACGTCTCATAAAAGGACAATCCAAGGGCCAAAAGCTCTTCCATCCCTAGGGAGCTCCTCTCATGTGGAACTTCCCTTTGGAGATATCTTCCCTTAAGATCCAATCTTGGACCAATTCCCAGTGATCTTCCAAAACGGAAAAAACAGCAACTTTCACGGTTATTTTTTTAATGCTTTTGTTTCATCTAAAAGAATGAGGATAATGCCCAGAAGATCTACATCTGTTATTTTAGACCCCTCCACAGAAGTAGCAGAGAATTGGGTTGTCACCTACATTTATTGAGCCATTCTGCAGAATCTGATAGCTGTAATGTGATTTTTCTATTACTCTGTATGACCGTTCTGCAACTAGTGGGGAAATCATTATTTTATAGCACACTCTGGTAGAAGGTGAGAGCTCATCGCTGGCAACAGCTGGAGGTGTTCTGCCTGCAAAAACACTGGTTCCACTGGAGGAGGCCTCCAAGAAAAACTGAGAAGGGGACTTCAGCCAGCAGAGACACAACTAAGCGTTGGGATGTGCACAGCAGCTCAGCAGACAGCTGAAGTTTCAGTTTCCTGATCAACTTCTCCAATTGAGGATCTCCCTCAGTGCCTCGGTGGTCCAAGCATGCTGCTTCAGCACAACGCTTGGCTTCCAGTGGCATGGGAAGGAAAAGAGGACATTGGGAATCAGCTCTTGTTTTCTCTCTTAGCACACAAAGCATTGGCACTGGAGAAACGCAGGTCACCACGCAGATTTAAATATTCACAGTTTGTTTTCTCAGGAGATACTGAGTCTAGGATGGAAAACAAACTTTTTTAATTTGGCTGTTGACATCTGCTGTGGAGATAGCTCATTATGGAGCTGCAACAAGATGCACTTCCAAACCGAAGCAGGAAATACATTGGTTCATCTGCGACCCAAAAATGCCTATGAAACCCATTTCACTCTTGCTCAGGGCAGCAAGGCACATGGAACCAAAGACTGGATACAGGACTGAACTTTTCACAGTCCTGGGTGTGTTTGGGTAAAGGCATTGGCTCAGTATGTTGTGCCAAAATACAAGCAGGCCATGAATATGAATTTTCCCAAAGTTCGAATGCAGCCGTATTCAGACTCCTCAGACCCTTGCTTATTTGGCATGTTGTGACATTTACACACACACACAGGGACTCATTTAAACCATCCAAGTCAAATCCTCCTACAGCCACAAACGCATAAAATTTGAATGGTTTTTTTTCAGACAGTTTGGCTGAAATTAGACCTTTTTTATAGTAATAAATAACAGAATAATTATTTTTACTTCCTACACAGGAACTCAAATGTTTGATTCATTTTGCTCTTTTTGGCAGAGCTGATAGTTCTGAAATAGTTTTCCCTGGCATCTCAGCAATAACAGTTCCCATTAACCCTGAAGACTCCTGATGACCTAAACTCAACTTCAGGATATTTAATTTCTCCTTCTCCCTCCTACCCACACGGGAATGTGAGATTAAACATAACACAGCATAGTAGTGATTAGAGCCTAACTTTTCTTTTCACTGTCTCTAGCATCTGTGCAATGGCTTGAGGTACTTCACATCTGTCTTTACATAGAAATGTTTTTTACTTGGATATCGTTTTTCGTAGAATCTGCAGACTTCTAATATTTGTCTAGGATTTCCTTACGCAATAGGAAGAGCAAAGAGCTAGTGAGTATTGCTCAGAGGAAATAAAGTGATCATACCACCTCTGCACCTGAAAATCCCAACCCTTTCTGGAGCCCACAGCTTCGTGCTTCCTGGAAGCTCTGGACTAACTGTGCCCACACTGAACAGAGGGTTCTTCAGTGAGCAGTAAGCCATGTGCAAATCAAAGATGTTGGTGTTAAGAGCCTGCACGGAGTGGCTGTACAGCTTGATGCTTCCCAGAAACCTCAGAGAGAGAGTGTGTGTGCAGCACATACTTCTGCCTGGGAAGTGCCAGGTTCCACTCACCACTGGCAAATGCTGGAGTTTAATGAGAACTACTGTGCTGACAGGTCTTTGGCTGCTTCCATTACATGGGAACGGTAAAGACATGATTGTTCTCGCTGGTGTGAATAGACCCACATGCTTGCCTGCCCTGGCCTGTCCCAAGCCACTCGGGTTTGGTGGCCTGCATGGCACACATTTGCCTCATTATGCATCTGAACTGGTTCAGCCATCACCAAACAAACCAAATCCATGCACAGCCTAATCTCTTAACCTCTGACTGGTTTCATTGTTCAAGCACCCAAAACGAGACAGCAATTTCCTTCTGGGGTTATTTATGTATGGGATAAAGAAGTAGAAGAGTAGACTTGTTAGTTTAGCTTCTCTTTAATAATTTGTGAAGAGCTCAGAAACTGGGGAGCTCCATGTGTTATATGGGATAAAGAAGTAAAAGAGTAGATTTTTGTAAATTTAGCCTCTTTTAAATGATTTGTGAAGAGCTCAGAAACTGGGGACCTCCATGTGGAAGATGGTGGGTTGAGACACAACACTGCAGGCTTTGCCCAATGAACACAATAGCGATAGCAGCTTAGCACTGCAGAAAACAACAAAATGCAGACCAAAATGCTGGGATAATATTTGGAATATCTTTGATGTCTCCATGTTTCTGGTGGAGAACTCTTGGATCTGTTTGACTGTCATTCTAACAGCAAAATATTCCAGTTTCTGTGGTCTGGAATGATTAAGAAGCAAATGATCTTCTTCATGTTGGAGACCATCCCTCATCCCACTGTAATGCACAGTAATGTAGAGCAGAGTAGGTATTTAGCTAAATTATTCTTCCATCCATGATTGTGTTTTCTCAGTCCTCATCCCATCAGCCAACGCAGTCCCTCTCCTACATTAATCTTTCCAGTCTGAACATTCTTTCTTAAACTGTAGGCACCTTTCATGTGTCCTTTTAAGTGCTCTAGAGAAGTTGTTTGGAATAAGGCAATAGCAGGCATGTGTTCCCTGGTACAAGTCAGACCTATAGGTAGGGATTCTTGTAGAGAAGACAAAGAGGCAAGGAAGTCCGAGGGGGGAAAAATCACTGATATTGTTACCTTTAGCTTTGTCTGGGTTGATATCAACTGCTGAAACTATTGTGCATTACTGGTACTGCAAGGAACCAGTATATATTCCTCAAAGTTTCTGCCTTCCACAGGTAGATTAGGTCTTTGGTAGGCGGAGACACCCTCTGAACATCACAAGAACCACAAGGACCCCAGGGAGACACTTAAATGTAGGCACTGTCTGCCAGTGTGTCTGTGTATCAATCTGCCATGGGGAGCTGTCACTGGTTTTCACATACGGTGGCTGAGAGGATAAATATATTATCACAGATATTTAGAAGTGAAGGGTTAGAGGAGAACACATGATAGAGATGGTGCTGTGTACGAGTAAGAGATTGTCTCTGTCTGCATAATCTCAGTCAAATTACAGAGGCATGATCCAGCATCTGAGAATCATTTTCTCTAAGGATCATAATTGTAAAGTTTAACCAAATAAATATTGAAAGACATTATATAAAACTCCCACACAGGGCCCTGCAACCTGAAACATAAAATATACATACAGCAGATTTCTGCTCACCACAAAACTATGTCAGGAATATAAGAGTATCTTTTATACAGATTGGCTCCCATCCCATTCTGGGGTCAGAGACATGACATCCCAATAAACATTCACGGATCGCTTGGAAATCACAGGCATCTATGAGCTGTCTTGCCTGCCCTCCCTTTTTCAACTGAACATTTAGTGCTGAGTTGATAAAGCCCCTCACTCCTTCCTCATCATTCTCGTCTCCTTAATTCCACCAAGTAATTCATATGGAGTAGTTTCACCAGCTAAATCATTTTTAAATAGTTAAGCCTCTTCTGGGGCTTTAAAACAATTGGCTGTAGAACTGACTCAAAGTCTAATCTGTATCTCTCCTGAGAGGCTACTTTTTTCTGCCTCCCACCTTCTTGATGACTGCAGAACCCAATGAATAGAATGCTTCCTAATGTTCTAGGTGCTTGCTGGCCTGCCACCTCACCTGTAGTTTCTCAGAGGGAGAAACTACACTGAAAAAACAGCAGACACAAAACTCTATAAATTCAGCCTTATGCATTCAGAGCTTGCAAAACTGACCAAGGCAGGAATTCCCACAGGTACTGTGCTTCTCTGTAATCCTGAGAAGAGTAAAGCTCCCACCACCTGAACCCTGAAGCCACATGATGTGTGCTGGCAGGCTCCTAGTAGCACCCAGAAGTGGCTTTGACCTTTTTTGGTTTGGAAATTAGTGGGAATTTCTATTCTGTGCCACCTAGTGAGCAGAGAGTGGGTACAACAGCCACACCTAGTTGCCCACCCCTTTGGTCATGGTGTTTGGTTGGCATTTGGAAAGGCTGGGCATCAGGCAACCCTCACATAGTTTCTAGGCCTGCTTTCTCCTCCATGGTAGCTGATGATATTTCTGTATTACAAACATATAAGTGTACATCTGTCAAATTTCTCCCACTTGCATCTCCCATGAACAGAGAAACTTAAAAACTCTTCATTTATGTATCTCTGATATAGGGAAATTGCCATTTGCTGTGGAGGTAACAAGGTACAAAGTCTACTGCTGAAAGACAGAGGTTGAGACTCTGTCTAATGCTCTTGCTCTACCTTTGCCCATCCTAGATGTTAGATAATAAAAATATTATTTCATCCTGGGTTACTCCTGTGGATTTCAGACACATCTATAGATCATTCAAGTTACAGCAGCACAGAAAAATAAAAACATTATTACTTTTCACTGAGGAATGAAAATCTGGATATTAAGAGAATGGATGACTAAAGATTGGAAAAGGTTAGAGCTGGAAGACCAGATGATGTTCAATTCATTCCTCTGTGTGCCTTTGGGAGAGTACACTGGCATACAAATGGGACAGGTGCATAGAGACTTGCCCTCACCTAAGTTCATGGTTCAGCACTTTTTGTTGGAGGGGGTTAGGAAATGCACTAGAAGGACTGTTACATCACTGCCCATGTCTGGTGGTTCTATGGGTGTGAAACTATTCTCTCTTGCAGACAAACCTCTCCTTCAGAGATCACACAAAGTGTGGGGAGATCTCCTTTCTGTAGTGACCTATGCAGAAATGGAGGGGCTGGTAGAGTTTGCTGAAGAAGAGAGATGAGAAAGGCATCTGTGCTCAGTCTGTAAAGATGGGCATGACCCATCCTCGTTCACATTTCTGGGAATATGAACGGCTTCAAAACTTTGGGAAGTGCTCTTCAATCTGAGTATAAAACACATGGGCAGGCAGGTCAGTCGGTTGTCCTGGGCATAATTCCAGGAGCTTTTGGGACAGATGGGCTTTCAGGGACAAAAATTGAATCCTGAACCCTGTGGCTGGTAAACATCCCTGATGTGCTTAGATCTGCCTTCTTCTGACTTAACCATGTGCAGATCTGGGCCTACTGAGGCATTTGGGAGCCCAGTCCTGGGAGGACATGGTTACACAAACCCAGCAGTAGCCCAGCCAGTACAAAGGAGTCAGATGAGTCACAGGCTTTGTGGCACACAGAGGCTGCAGAGATTCTTGTTCACGCCGAGAAATGTGGCCTTGTTCTGTACTCGCTGCCATCTGGAGACACAGAAACCAAATCCAACTGGCATGTGTTAAAACCCCTCCACCCTTTTGTATGGTTCAGTCTTGCAAATTGCATTTGTTTAGCAAAGGAAAAATGTATTAATTGTTCTGCAAGTGTGACTAATGGTAATTAGTTCTATTCTGCTGTCAGGAAAAGGGCCACAGTTGACTGTATTTAAATTCTTCTTGAATCTGCCCTTTTTTACACAAAGTTTCCAGACTTTTGCCAGCTTCAAAGCTAGCATTGCCTATCCAAAGCACTCTGTGGTTAGAAGGACCTGCAGAGGCAAACCGCAGAAGTCTCAAATTCAAGACTTCTAGAAGCTGAAGAAACCGAGGAAATCTGAACACAAAAGAGTTCCCTTCTGAACAGAAATATCTGTGTTTCTCATTCATCCTCTTGAGGCTGATTGCTGACTCCTTTAGCACTGTGACCTTCAGTGGTTGGAGACTTCATCATTTCTAGGTTAGATGGCAGTAATATGGTCTTTATATCCAATTTGAAGCTGGTAGAGAGTGCCACATTTTGTTTCTTAAGCATATAAACACATAAAATATTCATGTCTTAGAGGCTTCAGAGCTGGAGGTCTGAGGTGGACAAATTATGTTGGGATCCCCCTCATAGGGGGGACTATCCTCCTTTCAGTGCATGGAATTTGGAAAAGGCATTTTCTACACTGCTGGAAATGTACAAATAATAAATGTGTCTGTTGAGGGATAAGGAAATGTTGGGATGTCAAATCTATCTACAGTTCCATTTAACATTTGTTTTCTTAATCCTCCTGCTTCCATCTCTGTCTGTGTCTTACAATGCATTCACAACCACAGTTGCATGGTGTGTGGCCAAGAACACAAATGTGGCTAAGAAATGCCACATAGATATATAATGTTATCAACATTAATGGTCTTTGTGTGTGTCAAAGAAACCTCTCCACAGAATGAAGATGGGACAAGGTATGGATGAAACTCATTTTCCTCCTTACATATGATGTAAAATAAAAATCATGTTTAAAAGGAATGGTTTCACAGAGTCTGAGAAGATAGGATCAGTGTAGTTGAGGAAGGGGAGCCGTGGGGACACAGAAGAACTTAACAGGGAGACCTGTTAGAGGGAAAGTCTCAGAGAAGTGGAAGATTTCTCTCTACAGCCTTTGAAATTGAGATCATCAAAGCACTGAAGAAAATTTGCTAGGCCACAAACCTGTGATAAAAACAGAGGTGCATATGCAGAAAGCTCTTTTCCCCAGCAGTCTTACAGAAAGAAAGAGGGACAAATAGCATTTTCTTCTTTTTCTAGGAATTCCTCTACCAGGAAGTCAACTGAACTACTGAATGTGGAATGTGATCTCATCCTAAAGCCACGCTCAGCTTCACAGTATTTGTGCTACTATCTTTATAGCTGCTCCTGTTGCTTATAGGACTGGACTGAGAGCACAGGACTGGTAAATCAGAATTGACAGCCTAGGAAGCAAAGCAGTCATGTTTCAGCATCAGTCAAGTGCTCTCTCAGGAAAGAATTTGCAAAGTAACATGTTCCACATCTCTTTTTGGCATAGTTGTGAAGGAATAAGCAAACAAAAGGAGCAGCATGTCTTCTGTCTACTCTGCAGCAACTTACATGGATTTTCTCTTTAAAGAAAACAAAGCTGCCAAGGTGGAAGAAAAGTAAAAACCTGAAACACATTTTGGCCTGCTTTGTCAGTGCCATGGCATTTGGAAATGCTTTGCAACTGTGAGGACTCCCTGATAGATAAGTAACTCTCTGCTATTCTTGCCATGAAATGGCTATGCTCAGAAACATGGGCATGGCCCTTCTGGGGATGCCACAGGCCTGCCTTTATTTTCTCCCCAACTTGCCTGGCCTTGCCTTTGTAGCACATGGACCCAGAGTATAAAGACAGCAGAGCTCCGAACGATGCATGTCAAGGGTGCGGCTTCTCTGCCATGGGCAACAAAAGCTCATTGCCAACTTTACTGGATTTTCCAGTGATCTTATGTAGAAACAGCAAATTAGGGACTGATGTGAGTCAAATCACATCATTGTATTTCTTCAGATCTGTGTTGCTCCTGCCGTTTTAAACCATGTTCCCTGCACTCTAAGGAATGTGCTAACTGCTCTCAGACCTACCTGTATTTTGTCAGTCACAAGCTGAGACCTTGAGCCTAGTCCAGGCCTGAGTGCAACCAAATGCTCTTTGTTTCTTCTTCATGAACATCACTCTATAGACTCTGCCATTCACTCATTCTGTATTTTCTCTTGCTGTAAAGGGATTAAATTATAGGTGAAATTATTAGAAACAGAAGGGAACTTGGCTTTAATGATCTGTACTCTGTTCACAAAGTAACTCACAAACCATTTGCTGATACCTTTTGATTTGCAGACCTTCCTTGAGGCTCTGAGTCAAATCAATGATCGAGAAGAGCTCAGAAAGGAGACATTTTTTCCCCCTCAAAGCAGTGATATTGGAAAAAGATGTGGCCCTCTGCAGCTGTCATGGCCTTTGATATCCAGCTACATGTTGTTTCCATATTGCATAGTGAACTGTGAGACCAGATGATCTCCATAAATAGTGCAGGCTTGTGATTTCCTCAATTACCATTCCAACAGAAACTTCCAAAGGGTTGATGCACCAGGGAGCATTCATGAGCACATAGGATGTGTTTTCAGAGCACTTGTGTGCATGGATGAGACATGCCCTGATGTGAGAGGCACTCTAGACATAAGCATCCAATCCAGCACAGGGCTTTGTCACTTGGAAACAAACCTAGAACAATTTGCATTATGGAAGGGTCTAGTGCTGGACAATGAGAGTCCTTGATGACTAGTGTTGTTAAGGTGGTTCTTTTTTTCCCACATCCAAGGCTGTTTTACATATGAAATTTCATTCTCAGCATGATAAATTGTGCACATTGATTATGAAGATTCCTTTATTACTTCTTTCTACAAAGTCCTTCAAATATTTTTCCAGAAAATTCCCATGAAGAATTTTTTTCTATTGTGATGGCATTGATGTTCTAACAGAAATTTGTTAGATATTTTTCCAGTACATAAGAAAGACCCTAAGAAATCCCTTTCCCAAAGAGCACTCAGTAAGTCTTTCCCCACCAAGACACTGACCGCAGGAGTGAGAAGCACATATGACTTACTATCATCTTTATAGTAAATAAAATTAAATATAGTAAATTTCCCTTTCCCTGTCACAAATTTACACCTTTGCACTTTCGCCACCACTGGCTGCAAATTAATTTCCAACAGGCAGGCTTGTATGGTCTCCAAAAATTCTCCTTCTCAATGAAAGACTACATAATCTCTAAGCAGAGTCTTTGCCTGGTTAGCTGAAGGCATCCTTGAAAGACTGAGCCTTCTGAAAGGACCTAACAGGGTGTAGTGTATAGTGATGTTTTTAGAGAAACAGCAGAGCAGGATGTTAAGGCAGACAGCACCGGCAGAGCTGAGCAGATGGCAAGGTGAGCTGGAACAGATCAGTCATTCACTCAGACCTCAGCTGAAAGCTGATTATACCAAGAGTTGTGTGTAAAGTATTTATAGCCCAGCCTCAAAACTCAAAATCTTTTCCAAGTGGGATAGTTTACATAGTCAAATGAATTGCCATTAATTACCTGTATTTTAGTTCTAAGATGGTTTGATTAGGTTTGAGGGCGTTAGTGCTTTTTGGTTTTCTTTTTTGTTTTTGTTTTTTTTTTAAATCTGCTAATTATTCTTAAACAATATCATGCTGTGAAATGTTCTTACTGAAAGATAAAAGATATGAGGATTCCCACCTAACTGAGAACAGATTTATGTCTAAATCCATCCCCCAGTCTTGCCTCCCACAGGCAGTTCCCAACAGAAGAAGTGGTTGGGTTTCCTTCTTTCCGTTGCCACATGCACATAGGTTCTTGTAGTTATGCCTCTAATTTGAGGTCTGACAGGAGAACATGTGGTACCACAAAACCCACCAAACACAGCAACTCAAGGACTGGCTGCAGAAATCACAGAGGGCATGGAAAGCTCTGTGATAGCAACTGTGAGAACCTGTACAATATCTCACTGGAGGGTAGATGGGTCTTCTCAGAATGAGACACAAATTCATGTACACACTTTCCAACATTTCTGTGCAAATGCATGTGCCCAAAATAGACACCATGTTCAAAATTGCCTTTTGCAGTCTGGTATTACAGCTGCATTGAAAAGCAGCCTGGGAACATCATAAATGAGTGACATGTCAGATCTCTCTGTCATTCCCTCTCTGAAGGGTTTTCACTTTGATACTTTTCAGTCTTGTCTCGTCTGATGTCTGTAAATATTCACACACTGAAGTGTATCTCTGTGTGCATTCAAATATTCCTTTAGAAGGGATGTGTTTCTTCTATATTTTGATTCTTTCTAACACTGTGATCACAAGGATCCTGGTCCATACATTCCCATGTTTGATTCTTGTATATAGAGGAACACATTGGAATAATTCCCATAATTTCCCACTGCCTAGAGCTTTATTTATAATGGTTTAAAATGAGGGGATAGTACCTTTTTCTTAGTGTGGGTTTTGTTGAACTTTCAGGAAGAACTTTGCTGCCATGTGACCTGAGACAGAGAAATTGTTGATACCAATAAAATCTTAGCAGAGCATGCCAAGAATATCAGCATTCAGTTTACCTAGGATATCCCAAAGGAAACATACAGTTAATACTGAAGTTTAAAATATCTTAGCCTTGGAATCTTAAAACTCCATCAGCACTTGGAAGAGGGGGAAGAAAGAGTAACAAAAAATCCTGTAGCAACAAGGAGGTTAAATACACACATATGCAAAATGTAGCACAACTCAATGGATCACTTTTAGCAGCTACAGTTTTGTATGACATGGGTTTTGCTCTTGATCTCCCCATATTTGTAGTATTTCACAAAAAATTAATAAAACCTTCTCCTTTTTGAGACTACCTTATAATGAAAACAAGAATATTTTGAAAGGAAAGAATAGGAAATGTTGACTGGGGTGTCCTGCTGCTTTCTAAGTAGTCCAGCTCCCAAGATTTATGTCAAAAGCAACAGAAGGTTGGAAATGAAAGAATGCCCTTGAACTTATGCTCTGTAACTCAGCCAAGTGAGATGGATTTTCATTTACCTTGTCGTAAACCCAACATGAAAAAAAAAGGTTGGAGATAAAAATCTCGCAGCATTACTCGAGATTTACAAATGATGTGACAAAATGACATGTGTTCCACTCATGAGAAAAAGTGCTCCATTCAGTGGTATAATGGCTTCTGAGTTCAAGATAGTTGGTTCTTAGTTTTAAATCTGTGGAGCATTGGCTTGAGTTGCTGAAGTTGTGCCCTTTTGGTCTGAAGCAATCATCATACATGAGCTCTCAGTAGGGATAAGGGGCTGGTACAGAGGCAATTGAGTTCTTCCTTTGCTGCCCCTGGTGCTCACAGGTCTTATGGCATCATTTACCAGCTCTGTGTTTGAATTGAACCTTGTCCCATAGGTTCCACTGTTCTGCCGGTGTCAATATTCCTGAATGTGAGAGCAGTTATGGGTAGGGTTGATGCTGTGGGATTAAACAGCAAACAACAGACAGCAGTAGAAGTTAAATAAGTAAAAGGTAACAAGGCAGCTGTGTGAAGAGAGAGTGATTGCTTCAGCAGAAGTCTCATTTCTGTACAAGTGTGGGGATGTCCCCATTGCACATTGCAGGTTTTGACACACGGCAGCTTTGAATCAGAGTATGAAAGGGCTCTCATTGGCTTCTGTTTGTTTTGGACTTGTAGTACTGGCCTGAGTTGTACTTTTTCTTGACAACAGCTGGATCCAAAAGTCATTGTGCTGAGGTGTTAATGATTTCTCTTAATCTAATTGGTTCAGCAAACACACTATAACCTGGAAGCAGCTTTCTTTCCTTGGGAAGCCAGGCCTCCCAGCCTTGATCAGGCGCAGAAGGAAGCCTACGTTCCAGATAGAACATGACATAGCTTGTGTTAATGCCTAAAATGAAAAGGACATGAATGGATCAATAGTTTGAGATGGATTTTTAAGTGAAGGCTGTGCCACATGAATAGCACAGGCACTTTCAGAAGGCTGAAGTGTGCAGTGCCAGCCTGCTCATCTTCAGACTCTTGATTATTTTTGCTCTTTCTTGTCTGTTCCTCAACCTACCCATGTATGGTAACAGTACCTAGACAGCAACACCAGAAAGGGCTGCCATGATTTTACTGACTTTTGCAGAGCACAGCTGTGGGAATGGCACATTGTTTACACATTTTTCTCCAGTTTGAGCTGATCCATGTACGAGAAAACCCTTTGTTCTCCAAGAAGTAACTACTGTACTGACTTAATTCATATATAATCCCCTGTAGAATATTATACACATTTTAATTCAGGATGATAGTGTATCTAATTTAGACACCTAGAACTTAGCATTTTGAAAATCTCATCTTCTGTTTACAGTGTAATGTGTAATTCAAACCTTGAGTGTAAACACTCAAGTGTCTTCTGCCAGTGTAGGGTGGCAGATGCCTGCAGAGATCCAACTCCCTCCTTGCAGGTTCTGTTACAGTAGAAGACTAACCTGCTAGAAAGACATATCTCCATTCAGGATAGTTTGTTAAGTCTTCTTTCCACACAGATTATCAAATGGGCCTGGCTCTTGTTAAAAAACAAAGCAGTGGTAACAATTTTGTCCCAGAGGATGGACACAGGTTCTAGGGTTACCTTCAGGAAATCTGAAGTACCACTCCAGGAAAGTTCTTTAACCAATACACATCATCATATGAGTTTTCTCTGCTTAAGACTAGTATTAATGTCTCATGAGTCTCCAAGGCTTTAGATAGCCACGTTTAGGTACCAGCTGCCAGATCACAGCAGAGTTCTAGATGTGAGATATGTTTATCTCCATAGAAAAGATAATTCTAAGTTGTGTTGTCATCTAATTCCAGAGCCTGAAAAGCTTTCAAGACAGTGAAGACAGTAATTAAGGGCTAGACACTAATGGATTTGTGAGTTCTGAAGAGTGAGTGAATTACATAGTGAATTTTACTGTGTACATTTTACATAGCCAAACCCCAATTTCAGAGGATTTGAGGCTAAACAGTTCTTAGACTCACATCTTTCTTCCTAGTTGCCTGTTTAGCATTTTGTTATTTTCAGTGTCACAGGATCTAAATATCTATTATGTCGGACAGATTGAATCAACGCTTCATACGTGTAGTATGATTTCAGTACTTCGTAAAAATAAATGAGAGCTGGCTAAACTCTGCCCTGAATGCACACCCAGCATCTAAAAGGCAGAGAATAGATATGAATTCCAGTTTACTTCCTCACTTCTCCTTCTGTAATGGACCAAGCCAAAAGCCTTCAGTCCAAATAGCCCTGAATTGTCAGGAAGTTCAGACCCGAACTCTTACAAGCCAGGCCATTTCTAATTATTTTTATTGCCTCATTAAATTTATTATGTTGAACCATTTCTAGTGACCTCATTAACTCTCAGCAAAGAGTTTGTCACGTACAATCCTTAACAGATGTCTGATTTCAGACATTGTAAAGTCAGTCATCTGGCCCTTCCCCCAACATGTACAGACCCTTAGCTCTCCAATCCTATCCTCCACACTCTTTCAAGAAGGATTTCATTTTGATGATGTTGTGTTACTGGGAAATTTGCTGCAATCTTGCATGGGCCAGTTTTCATGCCTTCATCCTCTAGGTATGCCCCACATATTTCTTCTCATCTGCCTTGTTTCCTTCTGCATGTATCCAGATGGGTTGTATACTAGAACTGCACTCTGTCCTGTGGAGAATATCTTCTGGCTTCTTGACTCAACCAGGGTTTGCAATGCCCCGTTGGGCTTAGGCTGTAAAACCCCTCTATGATATGTGCAGCTGGGCTCAGAGAGCAGATTTCACTTTGTTCTTTCTTTAACCATGATTTAAATGGCTCAGATAGCATGACAATTAAATGCTGGGGTTATGGACCACAGCATTCAAGGGCTGTCAAAAGGATTCTGAGGCACTCTGCAGCTGAGAGCAGGATGTGGGACTGACAGGATCAAGAAGGAAGGAAGGAAGGAAGCTCCCATGTGAACCTGAGGCTCAGCCAGGTCTCCTACCACTGGCTTGCTGGGTAGGCAACAAGCAATGCCAGACATCTGGGGATGAACGCAAGTCAAGAGTCGGTTTTGGAAGAACATGTGGATTTTGTAGTCATCTCCTGTTCCCAGAGCAGGAGGTGCAGACCCTGCCCCAGCAGGCTGCATCCTATGCATTGACACAAGAGCAATCATTGAGACAGGCCAATGGTCCATCCCTCCGTTCAAAGCCAGCCTACATCCAGTGTCCAGGATAATGGTAAAGGGGGCATAGTTATACAGAATACCCCTCAGGCTCTGGTATGATACAGTTCAGGTGACTTCCTGTATTGAGCATTTAACATTTCTTGATAGATTTGCGCTTTTTTTCCCCAAAACCACTTTTTGAGCTGTTGTAAAACTTTACTCTCCACAGGCTGCTGTGACAAGCATTTCCACAGCTGAATGAAGAACCGTGGTTTTTTTTTAAAGCTGTCTTCAACTTTCCAGTTTGTTTTATTCTTTCCTGTTCTTGAGTTGAAAGACTGTGAATAATTATACTGTTTTCATCTTCTGCGGACTAGTCATGATTTTGCAGACAACTATTTCTGTCCCTCTCAGTCCTCTCTTTTCACATTGCTCCTGTATCAATTTCACATCTTATTTCTGGTAAGGAAGTGTAACAGGCTGAGGATCAGGAAGAGTTTTCAGTAGTATGGGGAGGAGGGAGAAACAGGAGATGGGGAGGAACCTGGGCAGCAGTGATTAGATTACATGTTTTCTTGTGAAGGTGCTGCAGCACTTTCCTGAAAGAATATCTAGTTTTCTAATTTATATTTGCTAATTTTCAGAAGCTCTAAGCATATAAAAAGGGGAGGACAGGAATCTGTACAAACCTCCAACTTCCACATAAAACTTAAACCCATTTCTCCTCTTGCTTTTCATTAAAGTTGGTTTGTAACGTGGTGCTAACTTGAATGATTGCAGGGATTAGAAGGTGAGATGGACCCAGTTCTCAGTTCATCTCATTTCTTGGTTTTATAGAGGTGCAGCTCTCTGGATTTATATCTGATTTACACCAGGACTGATGGGAGGAAAGTCAGACCTATGGTTTTTTCACTCTGTTTTTGACAGTGCTGAGAATCTTCATGCTATAAAAGTGTCCACGCTGTGCCGTTTTCCATCTGTATTGCATATATTGTATCTGTCATGCTGCTTGGGAAAAGCTGGTATTTTTGGCAATCTTTCCTTCTTGTACAACTCCACATATAGCATCACAGCATAAAAAAATAGCAATGGATGGGAAAAAATATCTGACTCATGGGAAATCCGCATACTTGTTTTATCCCATGTCAGAGCAGAAGAGGAGAGTACCAATGTTTCCCCCAGTACAATAAAAGGTGTTATTAGATTTAAATTATTTCTCATCCAAATGTAAGGAGAATCCTGAGACACAAGAACATTTCAGTCATAGGAGGCTCAGATTAATTTCTTATAGCTGTTGTTGTTGCTTAAAATGTCTTCTAAAATGAGAGAAAGAGAGGGATGAGCCAGTCTAGAGTGGCAGTCCTTCCATTCTGAACATCACAGCTCAGATACAAGAGATCATTGCATGTTTAGAGATAACTTTTCTTGCTGTCCTCGCTAGATAAGGAACCCAGACATCCCATTTGACTAACTGCTTGCCCTCCAAATTTTTTGGGGGACATAGTGTTCAGCAGAGGAGAATACAAGGTCATGACAAACTCAGAGCTGCATCTTCCATGAGAAACATATTGGCTGATACAGAGTGCAACACTGATGAGAAATATTTCATCTTCAATTTTTCTGGCAAAGAAAAAATTATCTGAAAATCAACCATTTCATAGGGAAGACTTTAGAATGAGATGACACTCGGACTTCTCATGGGAAAATTTTTCACTCAAAAATTACGAAGCAGCTCCAAGAAGTTAAAAAAAATAGAGTAGAAAATTGTTTGCTAATGAAGCATACAAGTGGCAGTTGATAGATTGAAAGCCATAATATTCTTAAAAGCTGAAATTTATGAGGGCCTTTTCTTTCACACTGGCACTGACTTTACCCACACAAAATTTAGACATCCAATCTAAGCAATGTTTGATCTCCTTCCATGCTCAATATAGAGACACAGGCGCCTCTGGAGGGAGACCCATCTCATTGCTTTTATAACCATGTTAGAATCTGAGGAATTTGCACAGCTCTGAGTAAGGAAGATGCATCTGATAAGGAAGTTTGCACCATTTTAGCTGCATTAAAATACTTGAGTCACCACCAGTTTATGAAGATGCTATGAATGGATAAGCTACCCAGCACAAGATATGTTTCCCACCCTCAGAAGAGGCAGGGAACACAAATCCCCCAAGATTTTCCCCAAAAAGAGGTCCAGAGAGAGGCAGAATGAAAGAGACCTGAAAGAATTATTTATTTGATCCATTAACTGCACCTGATAGAAATGATCTTCAATATGATTAACCAATACTGCTATGTTAAAAAGCAGGTCCTAGCTCCAGGCATGGTGCAAACTTTAATTTCCTTGGATCAAATTTTGATGGATTTTGATTGATTTTGATTTTCACAGCAGCACTAATGGCAGCCTCCTGATGGCAGCAGTCGAGCTGTCGGAACAATGTTTCTTGGTGGCTGTAAAGTTTCACCGATCCTACAAACCATCCTGTGTGTCTAAAGCATCCTAGCGTGGGGTGAAGGGAGGGATGCTGCAAACCTGGCAACTCATTTGGAGTATGACGATGGGGAGAAGAGCAGTGATGGGGGGAATCCGGGAGAACAAGCAATAAGGCAGTCTGGCATTTGCCCCAAAGCACTGTGCCTGCTTTGTGGTGGCAGAAGTAGGAACATATAAAAACCACGTCCCTGCATTTCTGCTGGTCCTTGGAAGGGGTCAGTGTGTGCCACACCCTGTGGCCTCATTTTTTTAGCAGGCTGAGGGACATGTGGGAGCTGGTGTCCTTGCAAGGTAACTTTTTGGCAAAAACTGATTGCTACCCTATGGCTTAGGTTAAGTTTTCACCCTCAGTGACCCACAAATACATGCCCTGGGATCTTCCCCCAGGGTATTTCAAATTACTTTACTGTCTGGCTTAAGTAAAAAAGCAAAGAGGCCTTATAGCTTCAAAGCCTGTATATTTTTCACCCAAAGTAGAAAGTTCAGGCTCTGTTTATCCTGTCCTGCCCCGGGCTCGCTCTTTGTGTTTTACACTGAATTTCTTTCCTGCCAGACGTTGTCCACAAGCTAAATTTTTCTTTGGAACAGTGAATGGGAAAGGACCACCTGGGCTGGAAATTCCTGTCTTCTGGAATTGCAATCTTCTGTGCCAGTTTCATAATTTTTTTTTTTGTCAGAAAACAAGGATGTAGTGCTGGCTAGGAATGTGTAGACATGCCTTTCCCTTTTGCTATCAGCTGTGGATCAACACAGAGAATAACCTTCTTCTAAAATAAAATGTATTGTACTGTAATGACAAAGGTCTCTGCTGATTCCTACCAGTACCAAAAGGCAGCAATAAATACATTACCAATACATGCATATCATCCTGGAAATGTTAAAAGGGAAGCTCTACCAAAGTCAATGGTCTGGTATTCAACTACAGCCCTCCATAATCCCAAGGAAAGAAGCAGGTATGAGGGAGGAGCAGGATTAGCTCTGTGTCATCCTATGGGCCTCTCCTGCTGGGCATATGGAGAAGGGAGCAGGATGCCCACGTGAGCTACCATGGCCATGTCTGTGTCCTGTCAGAGCCAAGGAGTGAGGCCACAGCACAGGCATGTCAAACACATTGTCAGAAGGCGCTGAAGTGGCTGGGTTTATTTTAATCTGGAAATGTGGCCCTTGCTGCCTTTTATGATGTGCCAGTCTAAGCTGCCTCTGGCAGCTGTGAGAATATTGGTTTTGGCAGACAGCTGCAAGGAGCAGCAGACTGGAAGGAGTCAGCAACAAATGTGATAAAAGGGGAAAGTTGCTGATGCCAGGAGGAAAAGTACAAGGTCCCGCTGATTACCAGAACCCCTTCAGGAGCTGTGAGGAAGAGGAGGTCTAGTCTGACACTGGGATGGGTGAACACATAATGACCAGCCCTCTCCCTTTGACTTCCCCTTGAATTGCCCCACTCCACATGGGAGATGCCCCACTGGCTGGAGGGGAAGGATGCTCCAAAGGAGAAGGGCAGAAGTCATGAGTAATGCCAGGGAAAGTTTTCGGCATTTGGCCAAATTGACCATCTTTGATAAGAAGCACTGGCTACTGGCCACCAGTAAAACACAGGGATCTGTAGGAGCTGAAGATATCCAAACTAAAGGCTAAAACCATGTATGAAACCAGGTCAGCGCTATATTAACAGATCCAGCATTTCCCAGTCCTAGTTTTATTGCAGAGAAAGGAACCCTCCTCCTCTGTAGTTTCAGGGTTGGGCTTTTTTTTGTTCTGCCAGCTAGATAACAAGCTCTTTGAGACCATGATTTTTAATGTGTCCTGTGCTCACAAAGAGGGTGGGCTCTTCAAATGGTCCCAAGCCCTTGTGAATGTTAAACAGTGATGATAATAATATGAATGCCAGTGAAATTCCCACAGTTCCTTCTCTAACCAGCTAGCTGTACTGAGAAGGCTCCTCAGAGATAATCTCTGAGAGTGGATCCCTGAAAGCAGGAACAGTTTAGATGCCAACTTGAGGATCTATCCTGCTTTTATCATTGCTTTTGCCAGTTACATCCACAAATGAATAGAACTTCTTTCAGTCAACCTGCAGTTCAGATCACTTCAGGACAGGAGGTTTTGATGCAGCACAAGGCTGCCAGCTGAAAAGGGTAATTTCCAGGCAGCAATGCTAATGTTGCAATGAGAGGGAACACAACATCCATGAGGCAAGACAGGATTCTTCAGAAAACAGATGTAAAGGTCTGGGTTGGCTTGTTTTTTCACTTCTTTCCCAAGGCCTATGATGCTCTTTTTCTCAACAGAATTTATTTTTAGCATAAACGTGGAAGACTTCTATTTAAGAGAGTCATACCCAGCAAAGCAAGATGCTTGTCCAAAGGACTGGTTACCCTGTGCCTGCCTGGTTTGTTCTGGAGTGCCCAGCTTCTGGATGAAGATACAAGAATGGGTCACAACTTCCCATAACCTCATTGGAAACTGCTCTGAGCACATCAGTGCTTTGGAGTTTTTGGAACGATGGTAATTGCTGGAAAAAGGAGAACTAGTCAATATTTTAGCATTATTCAAAAATAAACAAAGGGCAGAATCTCCTTTGCTGTCAGTGTGGCCCCGCAAAGGGCAAGAAAATACAGAGATTGTCACAGTGACCCTGCTGTGCAGGACCTCCTGCACAACTTGGCTTAAAGCAAGTTTCTCCTGGAGCCTACTCACTTGCATGTCACAAACCAGGTCTGTTGGGATAATGTGCCCATAACTCCATGTGTTCCCTTTCAATATCCAGTGGTTAAATTTTGCTTTCTCTTGTGTTTCATATGTTTTATCCAGCAAAAACAGTGCTGGAGGAATAATCTTAAATACCATTCTTCTAATTTCAGTGGAAGGAAAAATAGAAAAATATCAGGTGTAGAAGCTCTTTGTCAAGATACTTACAGCTTAATTTTGCAAACTAAAGACCTGTAGAGGAGACAGATAAGTCTCTGAAGCATTTATACCTTATCTGAAACAAAAGCACACTCTGAAACTATCTGAGATATGCCTGAAATTAGCTTTCAGAGAGGAATTTACAGCCTGGAACAGTTTACAGAGACAGCTTTCCAAGAAATAAATATAGGAATAAATATTTACCTCCGTTCTCCAAATCTCCATACTAAGACTTGTGCTGAAATAATTATCTTCCCTTTTAAGCTGTATTTATTCAGACATCTATGGGGCATGAAGGAAACAGGCCAGATTTATATAATAGACACCTTGTGTTTTTGTGTACAGAGGAACACCATAAATGTTAGTCACCTCTGGTGTGTTAGATCTGTCACTTCGTGGTGATTCCAGGGAGTATTTTTAGGAATAGAATAGATGTGGTAAAGTTTGTTGCTTATGATACTAGGTCAGAGTGGTTTGCTGGAATGGTTGCTAGTGACACAGATGGAAATAGCATGCATACCACAAGACCTGCTCAGTGATTTTCATATACTTAGGCATACTTGCCAGGCATTCTTTTTTCCCAGCAATTTCAGATTTTCAAACAGTTGATTTTAATAAAATAAAAATCACTATTTTGACCTGAAAACTGTGCCTCTCAATATTTTCAAAGGCAACCAACTTCCTGAGAAGTTTTGCTTATAACCTCATTTGAACACTTTTTCATCAGAATTCTTCTTTGAAAATAAAAGAAAAAAAAAAAAAGAAAAAAAGAAAACCAAAGCAAAGTGAAGCAAAGAAGCCTTTCATTCCAATGATCAGCTTGAGCTGACTGGTACTTAATCTCTCCACATTTTAACGTAGAGCCCTATGTCTGTAGCTGAGGTGATGTTATTTCCACGCTCTGATGATGTGGTTCATGGCACTCTGCTCCTGCTTACCGGGGTAACAATAACAGCAGTGCCCCATCACCAAAGTCTGAATTGTGCCAGCTGGTGCTTGGGCACCTTGAGAAAAATTATTTCCATTACAAAGATAAAAACCAAAAAGGTAACAGAAAGAGGAAAGTGTGATGGTGTCTACAAAATAGAGAAAAGAGTGGAAAATGATAAAGATGATGAGAAGGACTGAAAATAGAACTTCTGTGGAAAAGATTGACAGAAGTTGGATTGTTTAGTCTAGGAAAAAGACAACTGTGAGACAGTCATGATAACAGTCTTCAAATATGTTAAAGACTGCTGCAAAGAGGGAGGTAATGAACTCTTCTCCATATCCACTAGGGAAAAAGCAAGAAGTAATGGGCTTAAATTGCAGTTGTGGTGGTTTTGGGTTAGACAGGAGGAAAACCTTTTTAAGGGGATGGAAAAAGCACCACAGGGATAGATTGCTTGGATTTGGAGCCTCTGCCTCTGTAAGTCTTTAAAAGCACAATGGAGGAATATTTGGCTGGTAACATCTCTCAAGGTCTCTAACTATAGCAGCTGCAGGATTTCCTTGGTGGAGAAAGTAAGCACAGAGCATTAAAGTGACTTCTTACAGCACAATGGGTAACCTAGAGCATGAGTAGTAATCAGGTTTATTAGCTTACTGATCAAAAAAAATAGCAGTGGTAGGAAATAATATTAAAAATAAATAATAACTCAACTCTGTTATATCAAATAGAAGAGAAACTGAAATTGAGATGTTTAGATTTTTAAGATATAGGTAGTTTGCTCATATGTGCTTTTCATAAAAACTGACCAAAACACCAAAATTTCCAGTCTGAAAAGAATTCAAATATTTTGAAATGTCTTTATTGAGAATTGACTTCAGGATAATATGTTTCATTCAATGCTGAAACATAATGTTAAGTATGGAAGGATGCACACATTAATGCACTGCAGTGACTGATGTATATTCATGTTCAAATAGCAAATCAGAACACTATCACTGACACATACATTTTAGCATTTAAAGAACAAAAGGAAGGAAATAAAAATGATTAATTGTTATTCCTCTCATGCCCAAAACGTGGTTGTTGTAATCAGAATATTTTGCTGAACTGAGCTGGGTCGAAATTTGCCTATTTCAAACATGTTTTTTGAGCAGCTCTGTCAATGTATTTTTCATTACTACAATTTCTCTCTCTGCTAGAACAAACTCAGAATGATCAGAAAAAAAAATACACAAGGCTTCTCCAACTGGAAGCTGCGTTACCTGATATAACCCCAAAAGGCTGCTCCTTTCACATTTCCAATCAGCAAAATTACTGGGTTGTCATCTGTTTATTTTTGTATCACCATGTTCAATGCAATGAAATTGGCTGCCCCCACTGAAAAGGCAAAGGACTGTTCTGGCATCCACTTAACAATTCCTTTTTAAAACACGTGCAGGGAGCACGGTAACCTGAGCAGAAATGTCTCTGTGTGCATGGGTCTCTCATGTCTGTCTGGGTGGGTGTCGTGCTGCCCATCCTGCAGTCTCTCGTCCTTCACTGGCAATCTCAGAAAAGCCAATTCACTGTAGGAGTAGCATTTTGTCTTAATGTCTTTTGTCTGTCCACCTCTTCCAACTGGATGTGACAGTCGCCCATTCAAAGACTGATTTAAGTGAGGAAAAAAGACCCAGACCTTCCCAGTGTGTTCGGGGCCAAGCACTTCAGTGGAGAGGGTAAGAGTGGGAGACCCTGAGGACCAAAACCACAGGTGTCCTGCCCACATTGAGCCTGAAAAATCCTTCACTGACTTTGCTTGTGCAGTAGCTATTTTGGAAAATAATTGCATTGCTCATCCGGCACCTTCCCCAGCCGTTAAATTCCACTTCGGAATGGCTCCACTGAAGAATGTACCACACATGTGGCACAAAATGTACAACACGTACGAGTCTGATGTTGCTGTTATCGCTTCGAGGGTCTGACTGGCATGTTGTCAAACATTTTACAATCTAACAAGTTGCCAAATACCTTCTAATTAAACAAACCGTTCCTTGCATAATGCCAAACAATTAAACAGGTTTATAGCTTTTAATCTAGCGCTGCATCTGGTTTAAAGGTCTGTTTTAAATATGAAAGTCTTCTGATCATCCAATGACAGCTGACAGCTGATGATGGGGCATTTCATCCTCCCATCTGGAAGTGTCTGGAGAATTCATGTTTCTTTTTTTTTTGACTCCCTCGGTGTATTCATGACAAGTTGTACACACAACCTTTTATTGGCATGGCTGCTTTTAGGGAAGCACTTTTTCTACCCAAGAAAGATTAAGGTTCCTCATTATTTTCTTGAGAGCTTCCCTCCAGGATTTGGTGAGTCATTCCTTTGAACAAGGCCCTGCATCTGTTTAAGGACCAGATCAGAAAGTCTGGTAGCAACCAGGCAAGGTTTGAAAGAACCCTCGGTGTCCAAGGTGGTCCATCTCATTGCCAGATTCCACCACATCGCTATTTGCAACATCTGAGCCAGACCTCATCAGAGAGGAAAAGAAGAACTGCTGAAGCTCCCTGGAGAGCTGATGTGAGGAAGGAGAATGCATTGAAAGTGATCCTGGATGAAAGCTGAGAATTATGGCTTGCACCTGAACTATAAACAGAAATGTTCAACCAGAGCTCAGACACACAGTGGCCAGTAAAATTTCAAATCTATTGACACTAGAACTCAGATTTATAGCAAATTTCACAGTGGAGGAACCGAAACAAGTTGCTTCTCGCTTCTATGGCAACCAAAGGGTCAGGTTCAGCAGCGTGTTCATTCAGTGAAACTTTGCTGTACTGCACAGCTCCAGCAAGCTCTTTACAACATATTGTTACTTTCTATTGTTACTTGCTTTTTCACAAAGGTAACCACTCAGGTAGAGGCTGAATTCCCTGCAGAAGGCAGACCAGCACACCAAGCATAACGAAAACAATGGCTGATACAACAGCAGGGCATGTAGCTGGAAGAGACAGCGCCTGTACAACCGGCCTGGCCCAGCTCTATTTATGCAGGTGTAAAAGGGCTCTTGCCATTGGAAATAGTGTGGAGTCATTGTATTACACATTCTTTCCTCTGTCGGCATCCTGTTTAAACAGGCTGAGTGCAAGGGGTGTCTGCTATTCATTTGCGGATGCCTTGTGATGATATGAAACATAATTGTATAATTTATGCCGAATAAACCAAGGAATGGCTGCTGTTCAAGGGAACTAGCAAGCCCCCAAAGCACTTGAAATATTGGAGCAGGCAGAAAAGATAACAAAGCCTGATCTTTTTGCTGCTCCCTATGTTTGGGCTGCTTTTGTGCAGGGAGAGAGGAAACGGTTAGCAGAAGAATGTGATTCAGATGTGCTTGGAGACTGCTGGAAGTGAGAGAAGCACAATGGCTCTGCAAGCCTATTGAGTAACTCCACCAAAGCCAATGTACTTGCCTGGGAATGAATATTGGCCCCTGGACTCTTCTCTCTGCGCAGTGCAGCTCTTCAGATGTTTGTCAAAATGAATGTGCAATTGTTAGTTTGTTTAGAGCCAACAATGTCAGGCTGCATGTTATGGCCCTGTTGTATTTGGCTTGTTCGTGACTTCTTTGCCTGAAATAATTTTATTTTTATATAGCTGGAGTGGGGTGGGGGACTCTGGGGACTTTGTTTTATCTTGTAATGCATGATCCAAGCATTGAACGTTAAATGTGGGGCTTGGCTTGGAGGCAGGTCAAAAGAGAATAATTTGGGATAAACTGCTGATGTAGAGCCTTGATTTCTACATAATGGCAGGATGTTTTTGTGCTATGAAGCTATGAAGAAATCTTGTAGAATTACTACAATCTTACCCTCCAAAGAGATTTTCTAGGTTAAAACTATTACCTCCTGATTTTGACCTCCTGAGCAGGAATGCTAGTGCTACATCGAGGTAATAAACTCCCAGGCTTTTCATGTCAGTATTTTGATTTGGTTTACAAGAAGTTTTAGGCTGCGAGAAAATAGTGAGAAATTAAAATGTGATGATCAAAGTGTTTCAATCTGCAGTTGATATGCTGCAGTTGTCTTGATTTAGCCCAGTTCTTGTGAGACAAAACTTTGTTTTTCTTATTGTTCAGCAGCTTCCTTTAGAAAATCTGTCTCGTGCAAGTGTTCTCCTGTTAACTGGTTTTGATATAATCAGTGTTCAGTTGTTGTGACAAAGCAATGTTTGTTCGAGGTGCAGCCCTGAGCGGAGCAGGACATTAGGTGTTTGAGAAAGGTGCACCCAGCACCCCCTTAAGACACAGGCAAAAAACAGATGTGAGAAAGCGTCCCCAAAATTCCTGTTTGCTCAGCTGTTTCACTACAATTCCAGTCTGATCCTATCTTCTGCTTGAAGTTGGATTTGTTAAATGTGTGTGAAGGAGATTCTAATGATATTCACTGGGTCAAAAGGAACCTCTAGTTTGGTGTCCTGAAATTTGTGAGGTTTTTTTTTCAGGTGAAGATAAATGGCTGCTTTTTAAAGAGCTCCTTTGGTACTTTTCAGGAAATCTAAACCTCATGCCCTTGGCCCAGGCAGTCTCCCTTTTCCTGAATGTGCAGCTGTGTAGGTGTGCACTATAGGGTTTGTTCTGATTTATGAACAAAAAAATAACTTTTTTTTTTTTTTAAGTATTTACATCCTCTAGACTTAAAGGTTTTTTTTTTCCCTTCTCTCTCTTTGACCCTAGTGGAGGCTGAAATCCAAATGTCAAAATAATGGTATTTACCACAGGGACAGAGGTGACCTTTTCCCATCAGCTATATTAATGAACCTCATCAGAATGTGGTGTTACTTGGCAAAATAAACCTCCATGTCCTTGCTCTGAGAAATATATACATGTTGAGGCATAATTGAAAGCTGACATTTCCAGAAGACCATAGAAAGGGCATTTGTACTGTATTGCAATTGTGAGAAATATTGACCCTAAAAATGCCCAAGTTTTAATTATGAAAATATGGTTACCCTAAAAAATATTTTTATTTTTTTTGCTGTCTCAGAAGGACCTAAAAGGTTCATTGCTAAACTTCTCAATATCTCAGAGGTGGAAAAATATCTTGCTGGTGTGAAATCTGTTGCATTAGCAGCATTCCCAAACATGCCTCCAGTCACATAGCATATTTATGCAGTCACAGACCAGAGGGGCCAGTGTGGATCCGTCTGTCCTATCTGGTGGCATTCTGATCTGAGCATTGTTTCTGTCTCTAAACTGGACAGTGCAGCTAAACCTAGGCTGAGACTGATCTTTGCCTGTTTGGTGAAATCCTTTCTGTGGGATACAAGGTTGTGCTTACAAGTAAGCAAGAACATTTAACTTCTAGTGATTGTTTCAGATATTTAAAATTTCCTGTTTGAAAGTCAGTGCAGTGCAGAAGCTTGTAGGATCAGGTTCCTTGCAGATCGAATTGCCCTGACATCTGCAAAGTGATTTGCCTCTCAGTGTCTGTTTCAAATTCAATAAAATTTACAGTAGCCATATCTGACCACAAAGTGCTCCTATCACCTTCTGTTCTCTCCTGAAGCAAACCCCATGTTTCTATGTTTTTATTTTCACAGAGAAGCATGCAGCACATGACACAATGTTATGGAAAGGTATTATAGAATAGAAAACAAATGCAACAGAAAGAGAGAAAAAGCATGGCATGTCTTTTCTGTTACCAGCTCCTTTCATTCTGCTGGTGAGATAAGGTTTGGAAAGAAAGATTTTTTATAGCAGTTCTGTAGGTGTTCTGGAGAGGGTTGCTTGGTGCAACACCACCCTGTGCTTGAAAAACTGAAACAGGAGTCCTGCAAGGTGTCTGCCTGTTCAATGGAATGAACAGCAGCAGGAAACNAAAAAAAAGCAGAAGTACCTGTAGAAATACTGTGTATTTGTGTAGGGAATTCCAGAGCATTGCATCATGATATTTGTAAAGTCAGTTTGGTTTCTGGCATGTTAATCTCCACAAACCTTTTGTCATGAAGCTCTTAGGAAGACTCTTCAGATTTGGGGTTTGACTTTTGGCATTCACCGATGAGGTAAGATCACAGAGGTGGCAGGAAGGACAGCATGAGGGAGGTGGTTACAAGGATGACTTGCTCAATCCTGTTGTCTGTGTGACAGTGAAAGTTGGAGCTTCTGGAACATCTTTTGGCACGTGCCAATTTGCAGCACTTTTACCGAACATTATGTACATTCTCTACCTTGTTGTCAATGTATACATGCATGCATGCTTAAGAAACATTTACTGTCTGGTAGCATTTCTTCTGGGCTCTGTTGCTGAATCAGGCCTCAAGAGACCTGGCTGTACGCCAGTGGTTTACTGGGTGATGCTGGGCAAGCCTTGCCTTTCCCTGTCCTTTGCTTTTCCCACTCTGTAAAAAAAGTCTCTGATTTTCTTTGCAATATGCAGAGAGGAATTACTGCTGATCAGGCTGCTGGTTGTTATTAGCAACTAGAAATAAGAAATGATAGCTGCAAGTGAAACAGGGAAAGAGCAAATGTCCCAAGTAATTTCCATTGAGTGCTCCCACTAAGCCTGGGGAAAGGCTGTTGCTCTGCAGCATTTCTCCATTACAGCAGTACCAGCAGGTGCTTTCTGTGGAACCAGCCCTGAAATTGAAGGAGGAAAGTTATTGTTGTTACCTCCATAACGACGTGTATCACACTCAGAGCAACAACTCCTGCCAAGAGCAGGAAAGGTTTGATCAAAGGTGTCAACCTTTGTGGCTTCACCTCCAAACCTCCTGGTATTCAGCTAGGAAACTGGAGAACATGTTATTGCAGTTGAATTTCTGCCTGATCACCAAACAGCCCAGCAATTTTGTGAAAATTGCCCAGCCCTCCCACATGAAAAATATATCCTCTCTCAGCATTAACGATTGTAAAGGGTCAGCAGTTTTTAATATCTGGTAGTTCCCTTTCTCTCTGCACTCTTCCCTTTCCAATGTGCATCCCCTGCACGTTGCAGTGCTGGACTAGAGCAGGGGTAGCTGCCGTGGACACTTGACACCATATAATTCATCCAGAAGAAAAGGGAGGGACAGCAAGGGAAGGCCAGGAGCTGGAGAAAAGCCCTTTGTAAGAAAATGCTCTTAGAGAGCTCTTAGAAGTGTCTTCTGTTGAGGGAGGGGAAGTGAGGAAGGGAAAAGGAAAATCCTTCTCAATTCTAGGCTCTCACACATGAATTTTGTGACAGAGATAAACAAAAAGCAGGTGAAGGAATAGATGTAGTGAGAACAGAAAGCATATGGGTAAGGAAAGCTCAGCACCTTTCTCACAAATCTTTTTCCCAGGGGAATGAGCTGCTCCTGATTTTGGCTGTCAGCAGTGTTGGGATTTACAGGGTGCTGCTGGGCTTTCTCATCCTCAGTTAAAGTGTGGGAGGCAGCAGTGTGCCATCATCCTCCTCATGGCCTAAGAAGGGGGCTGGCTAATTGCCTGATGAGAGCATTCCTGAAAAAGCGTTTGTCTCCTTTATGGTTTGTATTCTTTCTAGGTGCAAAATGCTCACCTGGCTTTGGTGGTGGTGGACAATGAAGAAATTTGCATTAAATCTTTTTTATTTTAAAATAATGCTGGACAGCAGTTGGGCCAGACTTGTTTTATTGGGGTTTCCTTCCACTTCTGTCTCAGCTTAATCCAGCAGTGATATTTCTGTTCCTCTCAGACATGGCTAGTTAGCAAAATGCCTGTAGTGTTATCTTACCTGGATGCTATGAGTGTTTATTTATGAAGAATGACCCTGTTGCTGTGTTTTCCCAAGCACAGCTGAATACAAGCAGCTAAAAACCAGCAGCAGGAGATGGTTTCTTTGCACTTGGTTCTCCTGACTGCAAAGCCTCCACTTTTTCTCCCCCAGGATGATGCCTCTAACTCTTGCCTGGCAGTCTCTGGTGCTTCTCCCATGCCTCCTCTGAGATCTCCTGGGGCTGTTTTGCCACTTCCTCCTGCACCTGTTCTACATCACCTTTCCTTTGGAAATGCCTCCTGTCCCTTGGTGCTTCAGCCTCTGGGCATTCGATTTGTGTGGAGGTGGTTTTCCCTTGTGTCAGTCATCACTAAGCATGGATAATCTAAGATTGATTACTTCTAGCCAGAATGGAAGATGTCCTTCATGTCCTGCAGCCTCGCTCAGGTGATAGACAGCCTAGAGCAAACTGATAGGGTTCATCTCTGTCAAGAGATTTTCAGAGCCAAAAATGGGAAGTGGTCTGCTGCTCCATGTGACAAAGGGCACAGAATTTCATCTGCCTCCTACATTATCATGGCCGGCGTAATTCCCTAGCTAATTGTAACCTTAACTGAATGGTCTGCAAGTGTCCTGCTCACTCACAAGCCCAGTTCCACAGCAAAAACTTCCCTTCACTCCCAAGAAGCCATGTGGACAGTGATGCAGGCAGAAGCCGAGCAGGTCAGTACTGTCAGTGGGATCAGGAGCTGGAGATTGATGCCCAGCCTCAGTGTACCTTCCCAGACATCTTGGTACAGCAATACTCAAGATCCCTCCTGAAATCCTGTTCCTTGCTTCAATCCATTGGGCCAGGTTTCTCAGGGGTGAAGGGCCCAGATTTGCATTTCATGCCAGCTCTCTGTGGTACCTTGTCTCATGTGTCAGTACTCTCTGTTATGGCACACAGGCAGCTTTCTTGTCCCATAGCAGCTCCATGAATCCAGTCCTGTCTGCTTAAATCTACTGGAAAGGAACAAACACAAATGAAAAGGGTCAGAGGAGACATTAGTGAAAGAAGACATCAGAGAGTGCGGGCTGCAAGGACAGACAAAGGAGTTCAAAGTGCTCTGAGATAGTGAGGTGCCAAGGAGAGGAGAGAGTAGGAGGTAACACACCAGACTCAGGCAGCAGAAAGGCCGAAAAGTGTTTTGAGTGCACTGGAGCAGAAATGATATGCCAGTTGTTTTCAGTTCCCCAGATGTGAGAGGCTTCATGAATTGATTCAGAGAATATGCAAGCAAAAGACATGAGTCTATCTTGTGCCCCTTCTCTCTTCCTGCCTTTGTTCAGCTAAATCCTGAGCATGTTGGGTTGGGCCTGCTTTTCAGTATGTGCATACCCTCCACCTCACACCCCATGATTCTCCACAAAGTGCTGGTGAGAGAAATAACAGCTTGTGTGAAAGGGGAAATGGTCTGGGAATGGCTGAGGCACAGCCACAGGGGTAGCTCTGATGTCCAGTGAGGGTGCAACAATATGCACCAACTCTTTCACTGCCTCCCTTTTGAAAAGGAGAGGAGAAAAGCCCCCCCCAAACCCACAATGCACAAACATGTTATTTTTCCTCTCTTGGAAACAAACGGTCTTTTCAATTAGGCTGATTTGTCTCTGAGACAATCAATCTGAGGTATATAAAAGCAAACACTCGAGTAATTAGTTCTATCCAGGAAGAATATTAACTCTGTTTGTCTTTGTGTAATTAATCACTGACCCTGCCAGCTCTACAAAGCCTCCTTTGCACAGATGGGGCAGTGAAGGAGGCAAGCAGAGGGCAGGAGCGAGGTGAGTAACAAGTGATATACAAGGAGAGGGTGTCAGGGTGCTGTAACCCAAACCTTCCCCCCACACACCTCAGCAAGTGCCCACGTAAATTCTGTGAAGCCATATCCCAGCCACAGAGCCATGGGGCTGTGAAGGTCTGCTACTTGAAGAAACAATAAAACACGTTTTTTAAGATAGTTATTTCTATTAACCTTTAGCTGTGGGGACATTTGGCTCTCTGTGGTTCATATGCCTAATTGATAAAGCATTTTTGGTATTTTTTGTGCAGCACTGCTGTAACCAGGGCCCCAACCACTGGCAGGTGAATTGGCACTCGGATGCCTTCAGCCAGAGGATTTGCAGCCTCTGGTCTGGCTGGATTGAACATTACCAAGTGCCACCCCAGAGCTGGCTCCGTGTCAGTGCCTGGTGTTACAAGCAAGTTGTGGTTTACTCTGATCTCAAGCCTACAGGGAATGAAGAAACTTCAAGTATCTTCCTCTATCCCTGACCTCCAGTTTAACTTCGAGGAAATGTTTGGATTTATTCAAGTGTTTTTCAACAGCATGAAATAAAGTCGAGGTTTGTTTCCTTCTCTTATGCCTGGTAGGACTGTACAGACCATCTCTCCTGTGTAGCTCCAGTAATATTTTTTAAAATTGATTTCACAGTAGCATCTGAAAACACTAGAATGAAATAAAAAGTAATAAAGTATGAAACACTCTGTAAACACTTAACTAAGGAACTTCAGGCAAAATGCAGCAGGCATGTGCAGCAGGCAGATGGGAAGAGTAGCAGGAAGGTGAATAGGACAGGTGGGCATCATCTGTGGACTGAGGTTAGAGAAGAGCACACTCCCTGTTGTAAGAAACTGTCTTAATTTCTGCCCACAGTCCTGTAGAACTTCTGTGTGTCCTTGATATCAGATGAGAAGAGGAGATACAGTTCTCTGAACTCTTGGCAGACCCCAAGGGGATGGGCAATTAATTTGTCTGCCAAGGCCTTGGTGGTGCTCCTCAAGGCCTCTGCCACAGCTGATCACGTGTGTGTGCAATGGACATGCGAGGCTGGCTGGGGGCAGCAGGTGGATTTTACTCCTCCACACCTCCAAAATGCTTCCACCTGTGAAAACAGGAGACATTTTTGCACCCATCCTGGTGCTTGTCCTGGTAAGGTTTTGCTGTGACATGCAGAGCGCAGTGTTCTGCGTGCAGGTCACTGCTGCAGCTGGCAGCTGTGAACAGCCCCAGACCAAGCTTTTCCATTAAGGAAGAAAAAAGGGGTCTCCCCCTTTTCTCACTCCCTTTATTCTGAGCTACCTTGCTATCTTAGCCACTCTTGGTTGCATCCAAAGAAGTTGAACTCCAGGTCAGAGGAAATCTGATCGTCCTCTGCCACCTCCTACCCTGAGTGGCTGTTCATTAAGGTGAGGTATAGCTTTACCTTCACAGGACACTCCTTTTGCTCTTTATCAGCCCTGCCAAACACTGAGCAGGTCACATATGGCCTGTGTCAGCTACACTGCAAAGCTTTTGTACCTTTTAATGAAAACATTGCCAGTGTTTTCCTTCTGTCGCTGTTGGAACCCGGCCGCATCTTGGTGATAAATGGTGCCTATTGATGAAGGAATGCTCCAGCCAGACCTGCGACTCTGCAAGGACACTGTGCTGATCCCAAACTGGAGCCAGGGGTTGTCTCCACCAGCCCTGGGGTTTCAGGCCCTCCCTACAGGTGGGGCAATAAAAATCTCTGCCACTTCTATTTCCACCAAGCATCGGGAAGGCTGAATTTCTGTATTAAATCACATTGTTGTCATAAATTATGAGATTGTCTATCATCAGCTTCAAAACATAAGCCGAAAAGTTGTTTCTTGGGGTTTTTTTAAATAAAAATCTCTCAATTTTCAAATGCCAGAGAGCTTGTTTCAGTTTGATAATGGGCTGTACTTGAAAGACTCAGTGGAATCGTGAGGGTTTATGGCAATCCAGTGAATGGCTCTGCATTTGTTTTGAGCCCAGGGACCAGCTTCTGTGCCCTCTTCCACATGAATCTACTGCTGGTCTGAGGAGACAAACCTGAGTGCCTTCTGCTGCTCCTTCTGAGCCCCTACCTGGGTCAGGGGGTGATGAGTGCTGGTCCTTGGTTTGGGAGTTCTGACCTGATTTGAGGCTCACAGTTCTCTGGTGCTTTCCTGTCCATTCCCAGGGGGGATTTCCAATTCCAGAAGGAAATATTCGTTCACAGTTCACCAGGACCTTGCTGATGCCAGAGCAGGCATTTGCTCCTGTGACCTTTTTGTGATGACAATCACAGTTATGGAAGATTCGGTCCTCTTCTTGATCCAGCTTAAAACCACCCTAACAAAAAGACATTTGCAATGTTTTAAATTTTTTTTTAGGCAGATCACCAAGCAGATTAAACTACCCATGCAGCTCTGTGATTGTTGTTGTTGAGACAAAAGGAGAAGCTGGTCGATATGTCCAGGAGATGGAGAAAGGTGAGGGCTTGTGGCTTTCTTCAATGATCTTAGATCACTTTAGTGCAGCCATTCATCCTCTCCCTTTAAAGAGTCATGACATTGGTGTTGGATAATCTCAGGTCAAGCCCAAGTTGGGTGTCAAGATGGGTGGTCATCCTAATAAAATATAGGATATTGGGATGCAACTCAATTTAGCAAGTAATCTGCCAAAGTCAATGACCCTGTAATTAATGTCTTAAGAAAAGGAAAAGAAAATCTTTTCATACAGGAAGGGAAAGACATTTTAATGTCTTCAGGGAGCTACACGACTAAGCAGTGCTGTCTAAAAATGTTATCTGGGGAAAGGAATCGCTCTCAATTTCCGGTCTCAGTACTTCACTCACAGATGCAGGAGACCAGAGAAGTCAAGCCTGCCTAACAATCATGGCTTCAAGCATATTTTTTTCTATTCAGTCTGAATGGGCTTCTCTGACCTTTACTGAGAATTTATCACAAAAGATCTTATAAAGATACATTACCACCCCCTTGATATTTTTCTTTTCTGTTTCTTTTGTTTCAAAAATACGATGACTTTTCCAAAGCCACTGTGGCTGTAAATTGAAATTCCACTCGAACACTGCCTTGGACACCCAGCACTTCATTGCTGGTGTCTGCAGCCTTCAGTGTAAAGGGTTTTCTGGAGACTTAGGAAAAATGGGGTAATAATGCATTTGTGTGTCTCTTCAGAGCAAGGCAGATGGACACAGGGCAGATTAACCCGATAGTCAGATTTCTGCCTGTGGTTTAAGACAGCTTTTGCACTGCTTGAGGCAAACTCAGCAGCCTTTCTGCCTGGGGACACCCTCCATATAGTTTGAAAGCATTCCTGAACGTGTCCTCCACAACTGGTTACACTCTTCCCTGGAATAGGCATGGCTGCATGACAGTGGTCTGTGAATGAGTAGCAGGCCTAGGGGGAGGAGAGGAGGTGGCAGAAGCAGGATGAGAGGGCAAAGGGGACAGAGATTTCTGTAGAAGAATCTGGCTATCCTCTGCTCAGCTACCATTAGAGTTTCCTCATGCCTGACACCACGGATAGGGCAGAGCACTCACAAGGAGTTTGTACAACCTGCTCATTTCTCCATTCAGTCCATTGCAAAACATCACTTTTGGAGACTTCTGCTTTTCAGAGGTTCTTCACAAGCCTGGGAGGGAACTTCTGTGGTTCTTTGACCTATTCTGTACACAACTGACACAGGGCTACCCACATCACCTGTCCAGCGTGTAATCTCTGCAGATTATGGGAAGACTTACCCAGAACACTGGCAGTCCTGGCAAGACACAACTGCAACAGCAGAAAATGTCCGTGAACAGAGCTGGGTGTTTATTCAGTGCTGGCATTTAGGCTACAATGACATTGTGCAAAGAGATGAGCTTTTTCTCTTTGCTAGTGGATTTTGGAAGGTGGATAAAAAGGGGATTTATCCAGTGGTTTAAAGAAACTGGGGTGGGGGAGGGAGAGTACATTTATGTGAGAAGTCATGGCTGTTCCCACAGAGCAGAGCTGAGAAAACCTCTTCTTCCCCCAATCTGCTGTCCCATTGCCCATCTGCCTGAGCACGAGCTGCTGTGTGACTGAAACGAATCTGACCTTCAGAAAGAAGCAGCAAAATGTTACTTTTTATTCTACACACATTCTAGCCTTTGGGTAAATGCCTTGGTGGTCTGATAGGCGCTGGCACAAAGAAGCCATTAATGGCACTGCGAGCCTCAAGGAAGCGGCCGTGCCACCTAGGAAGGCATTGCGGTCATAATTCTCCCAGAGGCCTTTTGCTTTCTTTCCCACCTGCCTCAGATCAAAGGCATCAAGGAAAATGGATTTCAGGAGGTGGGGGGCTTAGCTGTTGTGAGCATTTGCCTGTGTGTTTTACTGCCATATCCCAGTGGTTGTGCGGCTCCGGTGAAAACCGGAGCTCTATTATTAATTCTCTTGTATCAGTAGAAAGGAGCAGGGCAGCAGGGTCAAGGGAACTGAAAGAGGCCTTGCAAGGCAAGCAAAAGAAAGCATTGAGGGGAAAGTAGCACTATCAACTCTTGTGATGTGATAGCAACTTTCACCATCCTTGACCTCTTTCTGAAAAACTGTGCCTAGCAGAGGTAAATGGCTGTGCTGGGAAAGCTTAGAAATTGGATGGGAGAGCAGTTTCAAAGGGTTTTTTAAAAGCACTGGGGGGAAAAGAATAACTACATGTTTTATATAAAAAGTGAATGTTGATGGTAATGTCAGTTATGTTTTTGAAATGAAGAATTGAACCTGTGGTCATGAACGGTATTAAAATGAAATGATGCAAACTAATCACAGGCTGAAATGCAGCAGTCTAAGGATTCACAAATATGTTCAAAGGTGTTTGTGTACATTGCTATCATGAAAATTTCTTTGTATATTCTTTATGTATAACTACTGTTTGTAGAATTATTTAGGTTTTGTCTTAGATATAACACTATGTATGTATATACAAGCTGCAATTTAGGGGTTTTTTGCAAAACACATGGTTTAAGGCCATTTCCCTGACTGTGGAACAGACAAGTGGGTTCTTCTGGGGATTGAAGAACAGAGGTAGTGGACAGTGTGAAGCTCCTGAACCAACAGAGATTCTGGGACACACCACTTTTAAATGCTAAACAAAGAAGATAATGACTAAAAATCATTATTGCAGTGGAGAAGAAAAAACAAGTGCACCGTGGCTTCAAACATGCCCAGAGCAGCCTTTCCTGGGCCCTCCACCCCTTGCAGTGTAAGGAACATGACTGTGGAAAGCAGCAAGGTATTTTTTTTTATTTTCTGCTTTCCTAGTAAAAAGAACCCAAACACAGAGTTAGCACAGTTTGGATGCTGGTTCACATCCAACGAGATTCCCATCTCCTGGTCTTACTTGTGCAGTCACTTGAGAAAATGCTGAAATCCTCATTACAGAAGGTCACCTCTGCAAGTATTTTCCAACTTTGAGATGCTTCATCCCCTGCACAGGTTTTTAGGATTACTGCTTGGGTCGGGGCTTTCTCTGGGGGAGGAAGGGAGAGAGGAAGCGATCTGTTTATCCAGGTTTCTGTGAAATTGCCATTAACCTGTGTCACGTTGCAAGGCTTGCTGGCTCTACCTGCTGGTTAGAGGGGAAACCACACTCCCCTGGCTAGAATGTCCTTAAAGCATTAACATGCCATTTCATGAGACAGTGGATTAGAGATAAGAGAAGAAATCAAAAAGCAGCTGCTACCTGATCATTTTCGAGCTGTCAGGTATGCCAGCAGAGAAAGACGGATGGTCCAGAGCAGAGGGAATTGATAACATTTCTCTGCTTCCTCTCAGGCTTTCAGTAGCTGAGAGATGAAAAACATCAGCCCAGAAAACAGTCCCACTTCAGCAGTTTCACCTGTGTGAAGACTGAAGCTCAGACCGTTGTCTGCCCTGCTGCAGTTTGGAAAATTGGGGATCAACTCCATTTGCCTTCAATCTCAGCCCAGTCTAAGGCCCTGCAGAGGCATGGGCTGCAAGAAGGGTTTTCATTACAGGATTTTAGCTCCATGGTCTGAGATCTGATGGAAAAAATGAACAGTTGCAAAAGCAAAAAGGGGCTTGTCTGTGGTTTAGCTGATCCCTTTTTATTTGGTGTATCTGCAGGAATGAAGTGAATGGCCTCTTCTCTCAGCTTTTTCTCCAAAAAACAACTCCTCCAAAGAGCGAGTCTTACGCAACCAGTATTACAATCTTGACATTGTAATCCTTTCCTGAACACATTTTCAAAGTCACCAGTAAAGAATAGAGTGTTTTTTCCTTCCTAACTGCCATCCCAGCCTGGCCCTTCGTGTCAGCTGGAGCTCTCCTGTTCATATCACAGGCAATCCAAGGTATGCCTCTGCAGGAGCCTTAGGGAGCTTGCGTGCCAAACCCGGAGATGAAAATCAGTGGGTTTCCTGTGGAAAAAGTGCTCAGAAATCTTATCAGCCCAATAATGTTCATTTCCAGACATGTCTAATCCTGAGGGACTTGCCACTGGATTTACATCTGGATCGTATAAGTTTCCGTGAAACACCTGCATTAGGCTCCCTCTCCAGTCAGTGGAAGAGATCAGCAGGGTTGACAGAGTACTGCTGGAAGTACTTGCTGGGCTGTAGGATCCAGCAGGAATGTAGGGTGATGAGTGTCCTCGCTTGGGCACTACAACAAAGGGCAGAAAGCAACAAGGATACACTGGAGCCATAGCTAATAAGTTTGAGATAACAGACTGGAACCTGGCTACAGTCTCTCCAGAGCAAACCCTGCATAATCCGGTTTTATCCTTCACAGGAGTAGCTGAGCATCAGCACACAAAAGGCCCATGTCTCTGGAAAAAGAGGAGGTCATTTTTAAAGCAGAACCACTCTGCAAGGGAGGAATCTTCCCCAGCCTCTGCCACATATTTGCTAAACTTTGCTCTCCCTGGGGTCAGGACTCCGCAGTTAGACCACCCTAGGCGGCCTTTGAAAACCTCTGCTATTCAGGAGATGTACCTATGGGATTTGCCTAGCACAGATCACAAAGGATTTTTTTTTTTGTCTCTCACTTAATCCTTCAAACTATTGTCCCACGAGCACTGACAGTGACTTGAGGAGCTGGTGTCCTCCCTGAGAGACGTGCTCTTCTCCCATAAGAAAGAAACTCAGATGGGAGTGCTCAGCTGGGCGTTTATGGCCCCCTCTGGGTACAAACTGGAGAGAGACATTGCAGCTGGGCTGTCCAGCTACAAACAGTTTGGATCCCAAATTCTTTGCCCAAAATTTACTACCACCACCAAGCACAAAAAACAAATACATCAAAACCTCATGGATTGAGAGGGATCTGTCCAGTGTTCTGGTGGAGATGAACCATGGTCTTTTTGTTGGTCTGTAGAGTGAATTCTGAGCATTTTTCTGCTGGGAGTTGACATCTTTCTGTGAGACTTTTAAAAGGTGCTCTGAAGATTGGTTTTTCAACTTGTGAAAGAGCAACAGGGATGACCAGGAATAGTTGTTGCCTCTTTAATACGTGCCTGCCATACTGATTGCACACTCTGTGTCCAGAAAATCAGCAAAAAGTGCCCTAAAACACCCCTTTGAAAAGTCTGATTATATGCATTATTTGCTTTTCCTTCCAGAATCTGCTCTGGACACAGTGATGTCAAAATGCCCTAAATAAACTCTACATTCGCAATAGCTCTATTAAGAGGAGGATCCCATTGTGCTTAGTACTGTCACAGCAGTACTAAGATTAATACTAAGATTAACTTACCCCAAAGTATTTATGTTCTTAAGCTGAGAAAATAGGAAAATTCATTTTGGTCAATTTACAGGTAGAAAAGAATAAAGGATTCACCCAAGGTCACACTGGCAGTCTATAAAAGAAGCAGAAACACAACCCAGTTTTGCCATATTCTGGAGCTGTAACCACCAGGCCATTCCTCCTCTACCAAAGCAGAAATTGGTTCTGGTTGCAACAGTTTCTCAGTGAGGGGATTTTACCATCATTTGGGACTCCATCGTGGGTGGGAGAAGCTGAGGCAAACCTCACCACCAGGCCCATGATGAACTGACCATGTCCCTGATGCCCAGGAGAAATTTGTTATATAAATGACCCTCAAAATCAGTCCATCACTTCTAGTTGCTAATGGAAAACAATGCTCCCTAAACTGCATATCCCAAACATTTCCTCCAAGGAGCAGACTTTAAAACACATACATGCAAATACACATTTTTTATTTAATCGGTGGTGTAGTTCTCTGACAGATTGGTCCAGAATGCAGAGGGAAGGGAGAAGCCACTGGAATGTGGTCTAAATTAATAGTGAATTGTGACACAATCCAGAGCACTCATAATAATCAAGTTAGTATGTTTTACATTTTCTCTCAATGTGTTTTGCATTTTTGCTGCATTGGAAAGGAGGCTTTAGATATTGAAATAACATAATGTTAAACTTGAGAAATGACAATTCAAACACTGGCTGCTTTAAATAGTTTATACCTTGATAGCCTAATGCTCTGTGCAATGTACACATGGCTTTGTTAGGGACCCCTCAGATAAATATAGATTATTTATGGTTAATGGATGAGTGCTATTATACAATGAAAAAATTTGTGAGTGCTGCCTGGCTGGCCACTCAGGGAGGTTTTTCTCACACATGGGCAGTAACAAAAGTGGGGTAAGGAAATAAAGGAGCATTGGCTCCACTTTTGCATGGGACTTCTCCCAGGGCATGGAGGATGTGTCCCTCAGGCCTTGCAGTCCAGTGTAGCAGTACCAGAGAGATAAAGTGTATGCCTTTCCCAGCACCACATCCCACTTCCTTCTGTTTTCTCTTCCCAGCTATGTTAAACATTACCCTACATTCATCTTACGACCTTGGGGAAAGGCTGTCACAGGGGCTTGGGCAGCAGGGTTGTTCAGAGGGTCTGATTTAGGAGTCAGGTAGTTTGACCTTTAATTCTGCAGTGAAAGGGTGAAATTTGTTTCCTTAACTTTGGTCTTTTAAACAACAGGTATCTTGTTTAAGGTCACTGCACAACATCTCTTCCATTCACCTCAGCTATCTTGGACATGATAAGTGAATCACAGATGAAGATACCAATCACTCTGAGGGGGTTCCATTTTCTGTTTCACTCTGTATTATTTCCTTTCTAGGACAGATAAATGACAAGTGGTTCCCATTGGCCTGATGGCTAATTTTATATTTTATTGGTAATAGCAAAAGGCAATTTTTAGCATTCTCCTTCTTATGTGTGTTGCTGGCTGGACAATCAGGGTAGACATTTCTAACCACGGGCAATAGGTATATTAATTATGTCTCATATTATATTGATTTTTAAGTCAGAATTAAAGATCACAGTGATTGTCTAAATGACAAATGGCTTAAGTCAATAAATGATTCTTGGAGAAAGAAATAAAATTGAAATAAATTGTCACCAAAAAAAGCCACAATATGTACATGACTTGGAGTAAAAGAATTAAAAATCAGCTCATGTGTGTCATCTTTACTTAATTTCTGAAAGATTATTTACATCCTGTGGTGATGGCTTTGATGCCTAAATGAGATTCTCAGAATGAGAATGACACAGTTAAGCTGATCCATTATGTGCAATAAACAGTCTTACTGTAAATTTGGTTTTTTGTACTAGAATTGTGTAGTTTGAGGCCCCCCATCTCCATGCTGAGTGGAAGCCATGCCTGCAGCCAGACACAAACTTCAGTGCCAAGGAACTTTAAGCTCAACAGAGCAGGCTGGAATGGCAGGAAGACTTGCCCAACATCACGCAGCAAATCTCTGGAGGAGAATATTGCACTTGGCATCAATGATGGCCAAACACCAAACCAACACCCAGCCAAGTTCACACCCGAATTAATACACAGCTCAAAGAGACTTGGGAAGAATATTTAAGGCGATTTTAAATGACCCCTACCACATTACCTCAATTACTTTAATAAGAATGAAATAAAACATGAAAAATACAAGGTGATACAAGTTCTGACTCTGGTTCCCACCATCTTCTCTAGAGTTCCCAAAAGAATTAAACAAAACCAAGGAGGCCTGATGCCACTACTTTCTTGTAGAAGAAAGAAGTCACTGTCTAAACATTTTCTAGTCAATTACTGGAACATTTGGAAGTCCCTGTTCCTTGGAACATCCTGAAATCAGCTTTCCCAATAAAGAAAGGACATCTCATTTATGCACCTAACACACAGACCTGGATTTTTTTAGGCTCACTGTGCCCCTGCTGTTCACAAATCAGCTTTCTTAGAACAGCACCTCTGATTGCTGTAAAGGGTTCCTTAGGTCTGCCACAAATTAATTAAAAGGGACATAATACAGGAATTGTCACAAGCGTGCAGTGTTTTGTAACTTGACCTACCACACACCTCGCAGATGCAACTTTGTCTGACTATGATGCACAGCAAACACACTCAACCTTCTTGAGTCCCTGTGGGCTGTTCTACAGTCTGGATTGACTTAATCCTTTTTATTTGCTTTTGTAAGAGGTACAGCTCATACAAAAAACTTGGCAGTCCTTGGCAGGGTATTACCAAGAACAAAAAGTGGGTTATTTTGATGGGGAGAGAAATTATAAAAAAAACCCTGAATAATACCACAGAGGGCAACTTCATTAGCTTTCCCATTCACAAAAAAACCCTTCTTTATTATTGAATGCTCCCACAAATTCTTTTCTTACACACATTTAGTCACCAAACACTAAGTTTTAACATTATTTGTTAACTTCAATGTGCTCATAACAAATATTCACTGATTTTTGCTCATGACTGGTTATTTATTTTGCTCAGTATCCCTCCTGTGTCCTTATTCAATTCCTAATGCTTTCTGACTTTATAATGGTATAATATGACTCATAAGAAGCAAATAATGAAGAGCAATTAACAATTGAAGTCCTAGCACAGTCATTACCTACAGTCTGGACTTCATGGTCCATCAGTAAGTCTCCAGACACTTTCAGCAAACAAGTAACATGATGCTACTCCTCAGAAAAAATATGTTCTCCTCTTGTATTCATAAAATATTGTTCCCAAATCAAAGCATTATGGTACAATATTTTGAAACCTTCTTTTCAGCACTAACAGTGCTCGTGAAATTGCTGGCTGAAGGATTTGTTAGCAAAAGGGGGAGCTGCAGCCTTGTAAGTAGGAGCTGTGTGCTACTCAAGGATATGTGCCATTGTAAGACTGATCCAAGTTGGTTTATGTGACAAATGCTTTTTCTTGTTTGGTGTGAACCACTGAAGGCAGAGGGAAGATACTATTGACTAAAGTGAACTAAAATAAGACTTTTGTCTGAAGAAAGTGGAACATGTAATGGAGGTTATATGTTCTGTGGTCTGAAACCTCATGAAGACCCAAGGTAGAAATCTATCCAGTGGTTAATACATGTGGGAGAGAAAAGCTGTTTAAACTAAAGGACACTGTTTGCATAGGAAAGAGAACATAAAAAATAGGATAAAATCTGGCTACTAATATAAACTGGCCGTGAATAACCTCAAGCTGAAAACTGGGAAGAAGGGAAGTGAAGGTTTGTAACACTCTACAACAAGAGGAGGGAGGACAAAGAAGTAAAAAGCAGACAAAAATGATCTGTGGCAACTTTCACTATGGAACTTAATGATGTTTTGGCTGTAGGTCTGGATGGTTCTTCGATGGTTCTATGTCATCTCTCAAAGGAGTCCTCCATCAGTATGAAAATGAGTTCAATAATGTAAAACTAAATATTAACCAGAGAAATTTGGGGAACATAGAAAGCCAATTCCAGTTTACAGTGTTGTGCTTCTGGTATCTGTCATTGTTACCTTAAAATCACAGTCCACTTTCTGTTAGAGAATATGCACACAAGTTATCCTGATGCAAAACCAGTCCCAGCAGCAGATCTCAACGGTGGCAAGTTACTCCTGTGTGTGTAAAATGTGGCTGCAAAACTGTACCTACACTTTGTTACCTGTCATGGCAGTTTATTTCTTTTCTTTCTTCTTTAAATCAATCATTTGACTCCCCTCAAATATCAACCTTTAGACGCAGAAGGCATTTATGCAGGCAGGCTATTACTGTATCCACCCAGACCTCCACGCTGATTGTGAAGATTATATAAACCTTTTGGTTACATTAGCACCTGAATATGATTTATGAGGGCAGACGGGAGATGGTGATTGACCTGCTTTCATGAAAGCAGCCTGTTTGCTGTGAAACAGCTTCCAGCATAAATCATTTTAGACATGCTTTTACACCAGGACTAAATAAACACTCACTTACCCCTGGTACCTGCTAATATGTTAACAAGTAATGTCCTCAAACAGCCCCATTATGTGATTACATCCGAGATTGGGGACTTTCTGCTGTTGCTTTCTCCGCCTGCCGTGATCTCACAAGCCCAGACACATTAACTCACTTGAATACAGAAAGAAAGTGGGAGTTTTATCAGCCTCCATTATCGACCCATGATAACAAAATACTGCATAAGGGCATTTATGATCTCATGGCTGGGGTATTATAACGCAAATGTCTTAATCCCTGAAGTTCTCAACACTGCTGCTGCCGTGTCTTTGGGTCAGTAACATGGTGCAGGGTTAATTAAGAAAGACAAATACAGTAGAAACAAGGGAAGCTGGAGGGGTGCCTGCATCCCACTGCTGCCTGCTCTGGTGACCAGTGTGCTCCTGGCCTGTGGAAGTTGTGCCCAGCTGCTACAGTCTGTGCTACACACCCTTCTTCAACACAGACACCAAAGTGGATCATGGCTGAGGATGATCCTGGGTCCCTTGTGACAGAGGAAAGTAATCACCTAGCAGGGAGGAGAAGCAAAGACACACACACACACGTATGACATTTTTTATAACCAGTGCAGATTTCAGCTCCTGGCTTTGCTGCTGAGGGAATGCTGACCACCAGCTCCAGATGAACTCACCTAAAGCACTGCATGTCTGCAGGTAACCATCCCCATGTGCAGGCAAACACAAAGTCAGGCAATGAAGCTGGGCCTGCACAAACTGCAGTTACCCAAGGTTCTATCCCTTTCCTCCTTTCATGGCTCAAGAGTGTCAACATCGACAGCTGGACTCACTTATTCTATATAACATCATTATTTTGATTTTAATCTGATGTGTTAACAGGCCTCACAAGCCACTTTGGGACCAGACCTTTTGTTAGCAGGAGGCTCTTTCCAGCATCACTGGTTTTAGGTGTTTGGGGCACTGAAGGATGTTGTAGAATATGCAGGAACTCATTGATATAGAGCAGAAAGAGAAGAAAAGAGATCCATGAAGTAAGAGAGGAAAACAGCATTTTGGGAGCTACATATCTTTTATGCCCAAAATACAGTGACACTTGGTGGCATCAGCTACCAGAAGCACCTTCAGTGATTTCAACAATAGATGAGGTCCCCCCTGAGATGCTTTACCTTTGGATAAAGCACAATGACAGCTGGGAACTTACATGGAGTTATGCATTGTCCTTTCAGAATAGTCAATATGCTTTTTGTAGTCTATTAGGCTGCACTTTTGCTGTCTTGGGCAAGGAGAAAAGGCAAGTAGGCCTCTGTATGGCACATTTGGGAGCCCTTGGTGGAGGGGAGAGGATGATGGAATGGATGCCTCCGTTCCATTCAGGAGTTCAAGTGAGGGACCAGGCTTCACCTGCAAGCTGAAATTCCTACTAATGTGAGCCTGAAGCTAAAGCCATGTAGACACATCCCACCTCTGGGCTTTGAGGACATCCTGGTACCACTAACCTGTCGTTTTTAAAACACAGGGCACAGTCCATCTTTATGTTCATGTCTAGGCAGATGTCATGGAAGGTTCACTCAAACTGATAGACACACAAGGGTGCTGGTTGCTACAAGAAGAAAATCAGGCCTGTAATGCCAGGAAATTGTTCCTATTTTCAAGATAGTTGTCTGAACTCAGAAGTTTAAGAAATCATTTGACGTTATCAGTAACCAAAAGCTTTAAAATTTTGTTTCCCCAAAGGATGGAGCTGTGCCATGTTTTACACTGAGGTAGATTCCTGACTCAGGAAGTCTTTCCACTCTAGGAAAATGTCAGAAGTACATATGAGCCCCATTGTAGTGAAAAGGACAAAACCCCATCCTAGAAGTCAAACACAGATTTGAATGTTTTTCTCAATCAGGCCCTAAATGCAAACTTCACCAACACATTGACCTCCAGACACTCATTTACCTAGGACTACATTTCCCCCCCCATCTTCGCTATTAGCAAAACTGATAAAGGTGAACACTGAACAGGGACTATTTTTATTTTATTAGATTTACTTTGCACCTCACATCTATCATGGCTGTCCTAGAAGTGATGCTGTCCTAGCCATGATGTAATCTGCAATTAACTAGTCTCCTTTTGTCAGCCTACATCATCAAAGCCTGTTTTTATGGAGTGCTAAGTCTAATATTTACAGTGTTAAATACTTGGACATTATTTAAATTGGTTTCATCACATACTATATTTAGATGGAGTGATATTGTCTGGTTAACAGCAATGAAAACAATTCCGTTCTTTTGGGGTTTATATTTTGAGTGGGTATTAGGTAACTGGAAAATATGGTCATTATATTTGTCTAACATTTCTACAAGTTGTAACATGGCATTTCAATTTGGGCTTTAACTCATGAATTATCCGTAGGCAAAACTTTTGAGAAGTTTCCAGGTTCAACATGCAAACAAGAGCAGAGTTCAGTGGCATGTCTGAAAAGAAGGCAGTTTAATATTTATGCACATACACAGAAAATTATGAAGACATTTTTCAGGACCTTTTCTTTCCAGCAATGCTGCTGTTACACAAAGCCTGCTCCAAAGGAATTTTTAATGTCAAACAAAAATCACAATTAATTGTGTGATCTAATCCCAGTCTCACAGAGACAGACAGCACTAAGTTTCTGGGTATTGCTCCTTGGAGTTTTTATTTGTCCATGTGATTCATGTTTGTCTCCACTTGTAGCTTATGTGGGAAATTTTGTCCATATTCTCTGACTAATTTTTGTCCTTCAAATCAAAGGCCTTGCAGCTGTGCTGACTTCTCATCCCCAGCAGCAAACAACCCCTTCAAACAATGAAGATGTCACCTTTCTTCAAAATAGAGATATTTTCAAATTTTTCCCGATGCTTATGCAGTAGAGTAACTGCTATAATTTTTTATTTCTTCCCAAATGCAGGCAGTACCTTTTGCCTTCTTTCCTGTCTTTAGGTTTTCTTTCTTTTCCTAGAGTTGGTGTTAAGAAATCTTCCCATCTCAGTTATGTGATTTCCAGCTATCCCACAGAGTTAGTCATTCCTCTCCTGGATGATCACAGCCACAGGCTCTGCACCAGAGCAATGCCTGTGCCATATGTTGGCTCTTGTCTGCCAGAAATTTCTGCTCAGAATTGTCTCTAGTTCTATGCAAGGCGCAGAACCACGGAGGGGGGTGGCACGGGGAAGGATTTTCCCCTGACTCTTCAAAAGGACTCTACTCACAAATCCATGACTCTGACTCAGCTTTGTTGAGCCAGGTCTCTGTACAGAGGATCTCATCAACAAGAGGGAGCTGTAATCCCTTCAGACAGCCCTTTGAACATATCAGGAGCTCTTTGACAGAGCCTGACGTAACTTTTGGAACACTGGAAACTGTTAATCACCCATTTTATTTGGTTTTAGGAGATAGAAGTATGAGATTCTGCACAGGCAGACTACAGAAAAATAGTTTTGTCAGTTATCAACCAAAATGTTCCTTCTTTTGGGAAGTTATAGGCTTCTGAGGTTTGAAATCTGCCTGTTATTTAAAAATAACTTGGGTGCCTCTATCTTTCAGAGTGTCTAACTGAAAGGAAAACTTACTCATCCAATAAATAACTGAAGTAAAATCATCAATAACCAAGTGCAGTATGTTTGAATTTACCATCCCTGCTAGATCATTTGCAGTCTGTTTGGTTCCCCCACTCCTCTCACGAGCTCAGTGTTCCCAACAGAAGTGTGTCAAACAGGGAGCCTTTTCTTTGGTTTGAATGCCACTGCCAAATTGTCCAGGGCTAATAGAGCCCCTGCACAGCCACTTACAACGTGTGGAGAGCCTCAGCAGCATTTATCTGTTTTCTATATGCTCATGAACCATCCACTGCTGCAGAAGGGGACACCTCTGTGAGATATTTCATTTCCTGCAAAGGAAATGTCGTGCTGAATGCTCCTTCCACAAATACTGATCTTGTTGCCTATAACATGCTTGAGACTCTTAGAAAAGGTTTGAGTTGCCAAAGTTGGAGATTTTTTTCTTGTTTTTCATTCTGTCCTTGCTTTTGCATTTTGGATCTCAATATTCAGTGCCTGGCAAATGCATTTTTAAACTGAAGTCTGGAAATCCCTGATGAAAAAGTCACTGAATGCTTTAGCTGTGGGAAGGATAAAGATGTGGGAACCAGTGCCTTTGTATCTTATTTCTTATTTTCCACATGACACCATGTCATTTTTGTATAAATTACTTTTTATAAATTATATAAAACCCATTTTTCAGCTTTCACTAAGTAAGACAGTATTTTGCATTTTCTCTTGGAGAAAATCTCCTTTCCTCAGAAATCTTCAGAACAATTTGTGAAACTTTCAAGATACTGCTTTGTACACAAACAGAGTTTATTTCAGGCTTTTCTAAAGCATTGGGCTGGTTTGGTAAAATGAAAGGGAAAGGGTTATTCAAATTCCTTAATGTAATTGTGCTTTAATTTAAAGATGTCCAAATTTTATGGCAGTCTTTATTTACTTTCACTTAGCTCTTAAAGAACAAGTATGACTTCCAGATTTGCTACAAAGCAAGTAAAAAGGCAGTAAATGTAAACCAAACTGTGATTAAGAGCCTGATTCTGCTGATTAAAATCACTGGTCAAACATACTCTGACTCCAGAGATCAGATCTGAACCTTTACTGCACTGGATCCTCTCCAAAACCCACTAAAGTCAATAGGAGTTTTTCTTTTGAGCTCAGTCACTGGGTGTCTGTCTGCCTTTTTCTCTCTTAAATTATAAATCACCAGGAGGAGTTTAATCTTGCAGTTTTCAGTGCCAGTGTGACATTTATTTTAACTTTGGCTGTTGACAAAGCACCCCGCATCCTGCATTTCCCTTCTGGCAGTCACATGTCTATTCTAGCTCACATGCTGCATTCTGTCAGGGATTTTATTTTACTCATTCTCTGCTTATTGCCCTCCACTTCTCCAACTCTCCCTTTCCATCTGTCCATCACATTTGGCAGCAAGAAAAATGGATCTATTTTGCAATACCAATTTCAGTGCCACTTGCCAGTCCAAATAAGAGTTGTGTATCTAACACACCATACAGGGGCTCAGTTTCTGGATTTTGTCACAAGAGCTGTATTTTCTCAGCAGCTTATTAACAGCGTGTGTTTGGGGTGAAAATTAAGCAAATGGAAAAAGGATGTCACAGCAAGGAGCTGTGTTGCAACACTTAGGTTATTATATTGCATTAAGTTAAACAAAGAGTGTTTAGCCATGTTATGACTATGATTCTCATTCATTCCAGTCCCTCAAGAAAATGTATTTGAAAAGAGGCGACTTTGCTCAGTCAATTTCCCCTTGGTCAAAATGCTCCCAGGTGCCACTCCTGTGAATTTGACAAGGAAAAAAAAAAGTTAACACAGTAAAGCTTGGGAAGGGGGGCAGGGGGAGATTGCCATAACTCTGCTGATGCCAAGAATAAGAAGAATAATGAGAACCACTGCAGATCGGAAACTTTCTTTCGGTCATTTATCAAGCCCATATTATTTTCTCATCTTTCACTGTCTTTGGAGCACATGTGTCAGGTGAACATAAAAAAGTTACAAGAAATCTTGAATTGCACTCTGCCTTTCCAGAAAAATGTGCTGACCATCCAGCGTGTGCCTGAGGTCAACCGTGAAGCTTTCAAACAGTCTCTGGATCCATAAATAGCCCTTGGGTAAGGCTGCCAGTCAGCTGAGGAGGCTTTGAATCTCTCATTCGAGGAAGGAGCAACCCAGGATTGCTCATCTCTTTGACTGTCCTTTTCCTACATCTGGCCAATGACTTTGTTGCCTAAATAGAAGCTGAGCAATTCTGCAAATTGGACTCTAAGTAGAAAACATTCCCACTTCTGCTTCATCACTCGTGTTCGTAGGGAAATAAAGCACCATGATGCTTTCACCATATGTGGATTTCAGAACAATTTCTAAATCCCCCATGCCTGAGCCATAGCATGCTGAACAATTCCCATCAACTACTATTCCTGCTAAGGGTAGAAATGATGCAGGTGGCTTTGGTAAATTGAACTTCTTGGGTGACCTAATTTAAACACAGCTATTCTACCTTGTCAGGGCCCAGCCACTTGGCCAGCTTTAGCCCGAAAGCTGTCACTGCTCAGATGAAAGGGACAACTGTGTCTGCCAGCTTGGTCTCACTGACCTCTGTAGAGAAATCAGCCCCCTTGTGTTGCAACAATGGATGCTGTGTCCTGTGTCCCTGTAGGATCTCCCACTTTAAGTTCTTGCTTCCAAGTCTTTGTATACAAAGAGCCTGCAACTCTTTTCCTTACCTCCTGACAGGGGATGCTACTTTCAATCTCACAATCTTCTACTGATCTAACAAACACATCTAGTTCCACACTGCCCTTCATTTCCTACCCAGATTGTGCCCATCTTCTTCTGTTCCTGCTCACTCTCAAAAATTCCCTTTGTCCATAATGCAGGCAGCACCATATGACCTGTTAACAATGGAGCAGGTGAGGAGCTGTGTCTTGACTCCTAAAACACACCCTGCTTGTGGCCTACTGATAATAGCACATCTGATCAAAACAGCCACGTTATTTCAGATTCCATCCACCCATCCATCCATTTCTCCTGGGTGAGCTGGATCCGGGGCAGGTCTTGAGTGGCATCCAACAGAGAACACTCACCCAGCTTCAGGGTATGAAAAAACAGGCAACACGAAACAATACGTGTTGTTAAGCTGTGAAACAGCTTGCCACAGGAAACTGTGGGTACAAAGAGATTTAGAATTAGCTAGGTAAATTCCTGGAAGCAAGATTCACCAGGGGCTATTAAATACAAAGACACTATGTCTGGCTCCGGAAATCCCAGCACCGCGAATCACTGGCCCTGAGCCATGATCTGCATGCCCTAATATTGTGCATTAAGAACACATTACAGCTGACTGCCATGGACAGGGTACTGGGATGGATGGGCCTCTGGTCCTGACCAGCTCAGCCACTCCTGTGTTTCTCTACAAATAGATGAACTGGGACTAAATATCACATTTGTCACTAATGTTTCTGCATTCACCCAGCAGCATTTCTATCACCAGCACTCTCCAAGTGGCTTCTGCCATGACATCTGGACATCACATAGCACCTGAAGCACATTAAGCTTTTTCAGCAGGTAATAAACTCCTGGACAGTGTATGGCAGGAGAGCCCTGGTCTCTAAATACCCATCACGGACATTGCTTTCTCCAGCAATTGCCAAAGCCTGCTTTAGATTAAACTGCTTCAGACCAGCAACTTCAGAGGGGCAAGGCTGGAAAAGGAAGTTGCTCTTGTTTTGTTTGGGCTCTTGTTTTCCTGCTGATTGGTTGTTTTGGGCTTGTTTGTTTTTTGAAAAATTATTTAAAGGACAAATATAAGGCTAGACAGCTGAATGCATCAAAAAGGTCAGCCAGTTTCTCAGGCTACTGTCTTTTTCCAGCTGTTCCATATGAGAAAAAGGATCAGGCGGGGCTGGATCTCCCTGGTTGCTTTCCACAATGTAAAGTAGACTTCTCTGATATAAAGCAAGGGGATAGGGAGGTTAGAGGATGCTGGGGTAGTGATGCCACACAGGATGCCAGCAAGACCCCTCTCCTTGCCAGGAAACTGCTCCTCTCAGAGCCATTCCCAGCATCCTATATCCAGGACTGCTGTCCATCAGCTGTTCAGCTCTGGGTCTGGGAGTGATATGAACCTGGAGCCTTCCTTCAACATCCAACTTCATGAACTCCATGTATTATAGAGAAGCCTGGGCCACAGCAATGGAAGGCTCCTTGTGAGACAGAGGTTGTACCAGTCTGTCCCCTGCAGCCCTCACTCTGGAGGTGCCATGCACAGCTTGCCCAATTCTACCAGGGTGTCACCAGGCACAGGAGAACAAATGTGCCACTTCAGCTGGGTCTCCCTGAGAATTCTTCCCCTTTTGTTCTGTTGTCTGTGAGTGGGGCCATTAGCCTGGAAAAGGTTGCATCAGGGAATTTGATAGGAAAGAAGAGAGGAAGGGAAGTGAGAAGAGAGGGAAGGAAGGAAGAAAGAAAGAAAGAAATGAAAAGGAAATGGAAAAGGGAAAAAAGAAAAAGAAGGAGAAAAAAAGCTAGTGTGCATTTCTGATGACAGCTGCACAAACGTGCCTTATTCTGGCAGATCTCTCAATTAAAATCAAGCCACCCTAATTTAAGGGGAAAATAAACACAGGCCTTATGTTATGTGCTTTGCTTTCAAAAGGAATCAGCCTGAGTAGAGGCAGCAGGGCCCTGAGCTGGGGATGGCTGGTTGTGAGGGGGAGGCAGGTCCTGCTGGCCCTGCTGCTGCCCCAACACTGAGGGGTGTGGGGCAGAACCTGCAGTGGTTCTGGGGGTGAGGGGAGGTGGCTGTCCCAAGGAGGTCTGGGCCAGACACTTCAGTGCAGTGACCTCGGCTCCTTTTCAGCTTTGTCCATATCAGCCAGAGGCCACGAGGGACAGACTGGACAGTCTGCCCTGACACTGTCCCTTAGGGTGAAGAATTAGGAAGTTCAAGGCACAACCATGTATTCTCATGTTTTTCTTCTCCCACATTTCTAAGTAAAAATGAGGACACTTCCTTTGCACAGAGCTGTTCTAAAGCTGCTGGATAACAGGGCTGCTTTCTGAGCAAGCAGGCTGGGTGCCACTCACAGGGAATCCACACAGTCACTGCCATGCTCTGCTGCAGTGCTCCTGCACTCTCCAGGATGGGAAAGATATGCAGTCCCATAACTTCACGATGCCTATATCACTACCTGAAAAACCTGTCTGTCCTTCTGCTGTTGCCATTTTGCCTCTTCTCACTGTATTCACGATGAAATAAAGAATAACCATCCACCTCTGGATAAGAAATAGCTGAAATGAAATGAGTTAGCACACAGAGCTCCCACTGTGTCTCCCATGTTTTTCTTATAAATTGAATTTTGGAACAGTAGACACTCTCTGTGTGACACACAATGACCAGAAAGCATGGTATAGGCAAACCTCTACAATTGATTCTGTGTCTCTTATAGACCTCTCCCAGCCAGGTATAGCCTCAGCCTGCACAGGGGAACTGCTATGGGGTTGGGATGGAAGAAACAAAAAAACATCAGCACAGGGATGGGGATTTGTCAAAGGGTCACTTTTCCAGGCTGGACATCTAAAATGTTCATTTGCTGCACAAATAGAATCTGCCAGAAGTTTCAAGGGAGAAAAAAAGGAAGAATTTAAAGACTGTAACAACAGGAAAAAACTGGAAAGTCTTCAGCATAAGCTCTCATGGATTTGGGTCTGGATTGCAGAGGTTCAAGAGATCAAAGCAGTAGCAACCAGAAGGGGCAAACCAGAGACAGCACACAGATAAAAGAAGAGATGAAAGCCAAAGGAAGCTTGGACAGAAGGCTGACATTGGTAAATGAGGAACTGGAGCTGGATTAAACAGGTAGTGCTTGATGTGTTGTCTAGTCCCTTTTTTGGCTCCAGTGGCTTCTGCAGAGCTGAAGCTTTGGGGGTGGGGGAATGGGAAAAAAAAAGCTGTTTTCATTTTCTGTTCTTGCCAAGAAAAGCTTCTGTGTGTGAATAATCTCTGTGCTGCCTGTGCAAGGAGCTGGGACAGCAAGGATCTTCCTGGGGGTAAAAGATGCTCTGGGGTAAGTGGACCCCTAACTAAGCATAGGCTGCCCAAAAGTCACCCTAGTGGGACACACCTTTGTCCTACATGTTTGACCAGGGATCCATAGGATGCACCTTGGGATCAGACATGGATCTGGCCCTCAGACAACAAGGAACTTTTAAAGCTGGTGGGGTATTTTTGTAAATTTGATATATTTTAATACAAAGCATTCCTGATGCTTGGCCTGAAAGGCCAAGCACATACATCAGCAGAGTCCATGTTGGCCTCTTGTGGAAGACGCAATTATCCAATCAATGCATGAGGGATTAGGTGGATCCTATCACTTTTGCAGCTCCTCAAAGCCAGCTCCTCTGGGTGAGCAGGTGGGGATGATTTCTTCTTACAGCAGTCTTCTGTGAGACACTGCCACCTGGGCCATCAGCTTGGAGGAGGAGGAAGGAGAATAGAGCAGAGAAGAAGAACATCCCAAAAATAGATGTGGAAGTGGAGCAGGAGTTGTGTCATGGCACAGCGAGTGAATCCTGTTGCAGGACTGATTGTGGTGGAGGGAGGGACATTTATGGGCAGTGGGACCTGAAAAGGAAAGGATCAGGAAGGATAACAGGGTACTGCTCGTTTCTGGGGAGCTGCTGCAGTGATGGGTTGTGGGGCAGGCTTTGATGTGGAGGGAGAACAGGGATTGCTCCTGTCCTCTGAGTTACTCTGCCTAAAATGCGTTTGAGGGCTGGCTGGGACCTGCATGAACAAGTCTGTGGTGGGATTGGGTTAGAAAATTACATCTAAATGATTCTGTGGCTTGAGAGGTTGAGCTTGATGTGAAGGGAGGAGACATGTGGCCTGTGAATTGGTAGATTTTCTTTTTTTTGTTTCCAGTGGAAGGATAAGCACCGTATCTTTCCCCACCCTCTCCTCTCTGTCCTTGCCGGGGCTCCTTGTGCATTCCCCCCAGCTCGGGGTGAAGAGCGGGAAGCTCCCATCCCTGCCCAGGGGTGAGGTCGTGTCTGTGCCAAGGTCACCCAGGATTTACGCGCTGTGCTTGCAAGAGCTGAGAACGCCCAGATTTTCCTCCGCGATCTCCAGCTGCCATCTGCTGGTAACTGCATCCGCGGAGCCGGGAGCCAGCGCATCCCTGCCAGGCACCCTCCGGGGCTGCTGCCGGCCCTGGCCGGGCATCCCTGGGGACCAGGACCAGCTTCCAGCACCAGCCAGGGAAAAGCAGGGCTCAGGAGATGGCAAAGAGCTCGGCTAAAGGGACCCCACTTCAAGGTGTGCGGGGGGAATCAATCCCCTTCTAGCAGAACACTGAAGGACAAGCAGGGTTTAAGCACTGCAGTAAACTTGATGATTTATTGGAGACTAATTTTTTTCTCCAGAGAGATATTAAACCTGCCTTGGGGAGGTGGGGAAGAGGTGGGAAACAATCTGTTAAAATATGTTCCTGCTCCTTTCTGCTCACTTAGGCACAGAAAGGCAAGTTAGCAAAAAGTGAAAGAGGTTATTGAGAGCTTGTCTTTGACTAGTGGGGTTTGGGAGTTGTTTTTGTTTCGTTGATTTTAATTGAATTGTGCAATTTCAGAACTGTTCTGCTGCATATTTACCAATAAAAATATGAGTCAGATCTTAGGTATATCGCAAAAATATTGGCTGAGCCCATGCCCCAGGCAGTGCCAGGCCCTGCGGCACCATTCCTGCCTTCCCTGCATGTAGGAATCTTGCATGTGGGAGGAGAAAAGCCACAGGTGCTGCCAGGAGTGGTCTGAGGAACTTGTTTCCCCAGATTTGGAAGGGAGATTTCCTGGGGTGATCAAGGGAGGAGGTTGCAAGGGTGTGTTTGTCCTTGTGAGCATCACAACCCAGTGGGTGCCTTGGTAAAGGTTGACTACATGTGGTAGAGAACTGATTGCTTTAAATACCTGAAGTCCTTACAAGGCTTAGGAAAATAAATTATGGATCAGAAGAGAAAGATTCTATCATCCCACCACAAAGGAAAAATTAAAGTGTGAGCTTTAATAAGCCTCATTAGCCAGGAGAGAATCCACAGCAGCAGTGAACTCTGACCATCAGAGTGGACATGTGAGACCTCACACCTTCCTCTGACACCTGAGCCTCCTACACCACCATGTGCATTCAAAACAAAAGATGTTTTCATCAGTTTAATTGCTCACTGAAGACCTTGTTTCTTGGGGCCCTCTTGGAAAGCCACCCTTGGAGCTGCAGCTTGGAAGGCTGCACATTTCAGAGCAGAGACTTTGCCAGGAGAGTGAGGGAGTGTAAGAGTGCAGAGGGGCCTCAGCTGAGCACCAGCACTGGCAATTCTCCTGTGAAACTGGTGAGGTTTATTGTTTTCCCTGAGGTTCCAGTTTCTGCAGTCATGGGAGTGCAGTAAACTTCCCAAATTTCATGCATATATGAGACTTGCTGCTAGAACTCATTATGATGGAGGAAAGTATAAAAATGCACCCTCTGGGAACAGAAACCAGAAAGAACAAAAAACCTCTACTGCTGAAAAAAAAAAGTCCTCATCATATCTAAGCCAATATCATTCAATTTTGGCCCCCATCTCAAGAATTTTTAAGGCTTGGAGTTGGCAGTAATGAAGCTTTGCTGGTGCTTTGGCCAAGAACAAGGGCATTATTTCCTGTGTCCTGGCCAATGTCCCAAACTGTATGATTCCCCTTTCATGTACTCCAAATCCTCCCTGGAAATTGAGGTCTGCAGGGGGGAATCTTTATCACATTTTGTCCTCAGCTTCTCTAGGGCATCACTAAACATCAGCATCCTCCCACGCTAACTCTCATTACACTGTGCGAGTTGATGGCAGCAGTTTATCAAGTCTGATGTATTCCTCAGGATATGAGCTGCTCAACTATGGTATAGGAATAATATAAGTCGTTATTATTATTATCATGGTGAAGATTAGCATTGGGGATGTTGCTGGAGAATGTCACAGTCTTTCTGTCTCTTAACAATTATTTTTCTTTTTGGTAGCACAGCTGGGTTTGAAGCAGGACCAAAGAGGCCTTTTATTTTTATTTTAGTTTTGTTTTAAGAAATCTCAGCCCTGGAGGGGAGCTGTCATTTTGGGATGCTGATTACTTGTGCAAGCTGACAGGGAGCAAGGCAGCTCTGTCTGTAGTGATCCCAAGTCCTTTCGCCTAATCAAGCCAACACTGCAGGCTCTGTGTGGAGGATGTGTAACCCTATCTCGCAGCCTGACAACTCCTTCAGTTCCAGAATTTGTTTCCTCAGTCCCACAAACTGCAGCAAGCCATTAAGTTTGATTTTACTACTTTTTCCTTTGCCACCCCCCCCTTTCCTCCTCCTCCATTCTCTCAGCAACCATTTTGTCTCAGCCTTCCTTTCTGGTTCTTTTCCCTAGAGATAGTAACTCTGAAGATTGTACTCACTTCCTATATATCCTTGACCCTCAGAGCTTTTCGACTTCTATTTTATCGACTAGTCTAAAGGAAATTCAGCATCAATTCAAAAATACTCCTTTCTACAAAAAAAAAAGTATCTTATCTGGCCAGTTTTCTTTGAAATGTGATTCAGCTAGAAATGGATTGACAGACTTTGTAGAAAGCTCTTGCTGAAGCTTTAAAGGGGGTCTTGAATCTATAGGGTTTGACTCAAAGACATGGATTTCCTTTCTAGTAACACAGTGACTGCAGGGAAATGACAGTGAAATATAGTTGCCTTTTGTTGAGCCTGGATGTGAAAAGAAGTTAGATGTGTTGATGGACCCCTCACTGGAGCAAGAGGAGCTGCTGCCCCTGATGCTCAAGGCTGCCTCCAAGGGAGTATCAGCAGCTGGACTGTGCTGGCAGAGGGGCTTTCCCTGGGGCCCTGATGCAGGTGTGACACTGAGTGAGGGATGTGTGTATGAAGGAAGGAAAGAAGGAGCTCAGAATGTCATGGGGGAAACCCTGTAACTCTAAGAAAGCTCTGCAGAGCTCTGGGATGAGGTCCCAGCTGGGAACAAACCATTCCTTAATTGCTTCTGTTGGACTTCAGTCTTTCTAGACAAGCTGGTTCATACCAGAGTTCACCTCCCAGTGAGACCAACCACCAAACCCCCAAACACTGACTAATCTGTCACAAGGGAGAATGCCTTTATTCTGACCCCTAACTTTAAAAAGAAGGATCTGATTCTTCTTTGCCATTTTTCTCCTCACATGAAAGAGAAGGGTTTTTTAAATAGTCACCAAGCAGAGGTGGATCAAGCTGCTGATACCTGTCTGAATTCACAGTTCCAAAACAGATGTTCACATCTGTGGTTTTGCCATGGGGCATTTTATTTTCAAATGGGCCACAGAGTGAAAATTTAAATGCCTTGGACTGCTGTCTAGCTATGTTTAGGGAGAGCACAGATCAGAATCATTCAGCAAGGACTGTTTTCTTCCCCACTGTGTGATTTGTAAAAGGATTGTGTGAGGTCATACTGGGAAACAGAGAGAGGCATCCTATTCCCCGCTCCACAGGAGCTTAGCAGGTGATCGGGCACCACCTCCAGTTTTACCACTCTTGCACTAAGTTCCTTGTGATTCTCAGACAATGGATTTCAGGAGAACATCAAAGGAATCTGGTTGTTCCTGCAGTACCAAACGTGCCTCTAGCAGGGGCTGCAAAGCATTACCTCTCCTGTTTGCTGTGGGGCATTACTGTCCCAGCCACCAGGAGTTGCTCTCTCATGGCTCTTGTCACCTTCAGAGGGACCCAGAGAAGATCAAATGAAGTGAACAAGCTCTTACTGCAACTCCTCCATCTCTTCTGCCTGTTGATCCGTTATTACTGAGTCTGCATCTTGCTGATGGTACCAATGGTCACAGCTCACACCAGCTTTATCATGGAGTATCACCATGAACATGCTTATTCACTGCTTGGATCACAGGGCTGATGTGACATTCACCTACTTGATGTTTCTCAGACAACCATTTCATTTGTACTCCAAACCTGAGACATCTTTCCAGAAAAGCAATACCCAGAGTCCTAATAGAAACTACAAATACATCTCTTCATGTCTTAAATTCATTTAAAAAATGATCTCATAAAAAGATTTATTTCCAGGGTTTTTACCCAGACTTCTGCAGGGAGTTGGCAAAGACATTACATAACAGCTAAATCTTCATTAGTTATATCTGTTTGCTTTGTGCCTTCATGACAATGATGAAAGCTGTAAATAAGTATATTGTCCCATCTTAACAAGGATAGCGTATCCATCAATAAGGACACTTACTCTGCTGAGATCTTTGCAAGGCTGTAGAGGGGAGTAAATTAAAGGGAGAACAACATCCTTCATCTAAAATGTCCTTGTTCTGTCACTTAATGTTTTACCCTTGCTAATATTTTTCAAAGTCTGGCTGTTAGTCAAAAAAGTCACTCAGTAAATGTGACATATTTTTTCCAGCCGAAGTCTGCTTGGTCTTAGAATGATTGTTTTAGGCAGCCATGGCTGGAAATGTGACCTGAAACTCCTTCTGTGTCTTCTCATCTTAATTTCCCAGCAGTTACAGAAGTTTCCCAGCAGGATGTGTGGGGATGGAAGGGGCAATCAGAGGAGGTCATTCAGCTGAACAGGGAGGTGCAGACCCTTGTTTAGGGCAGAAAATGGAGAAAGACAGCCAGGATGAGACTCCACTCTCAGTAGTGCCCACCTCAGCCTGGACTGACTGGTTGGTAACACCATCCTTACCCCAAGGTGTCTCCTCTCACTAAACTCACTTAACTTAGGTCCCACTTAGGTGCAACAAAAGCTGTGTGGTAACTTGAAACTGCCCTGTGTGTCAAGGCTCTCCTTGGTCCACACGCAGATGCCAGGGTTATGGGCCTGCAGTGCTCAGACAGGAGATACAGGTGATCTCTGGGAGAGAGTGAAGAGGGGTAAGAGATGGTCAGTGCCACTTGCTGGGAGAGATCCATGCTCCCAGCTGCCTGCCAAGGGAGCCCACCTGCACTGCATGTGTGGAACCGAGTCCACTCACCCTGCACAGGGAGCTCTTCCCATCCCCAGGATCGGAGAGGAGCAGTTTCCAGCACCCGGAACTGTGAGCTTTCCCCTGATGCGACAGGGCTCAAAGCAGCCTGACAAGGTACTGAAGTTCCCAGTGAAACCAGCACCTTCCCTGGCTCCTCTGTGTGGCATTTTATCCCTGCCTCAGTCAGGTATCACTGACTTCCCTGAGTTAAACAAACAAACAGAAGCAATGCAAGGAGTCTTGAAGTGATGGACTGGCTCCAGGTTTATGGGACAGTCCAGGAGTGAAAATCAGAGTGTGGCCTGCAGAGGGAAGAAAAGAGCTGTGGTAGCACCACTGCGCTTCCCGGGGGTCTGCTCTGCTTCCTGCTGCTCCTCTGGAGCAGGCTTCAAGCTGAATAGCTGCCTTTAAACATTAAATACATTCAGAGCCCATTCATATCAAACCAAAATTAAACTGCTGGATTTCATTCAAGAGTCATTCCCCTGAGAAAGGGCCGAGAAGAAAATAATGGTTAGCTGAATGCCTCACCCGTTCAGCACGCAGGAGAATCCCCCAGGAGGAAAGGTAAGGAGCGAGGCTGGGCTATTGCCTCACCTCATTGCATTGGTATCTGTGTATAAGCCAATTTCTCAATCCATTTAGAAATTCACTAATTGTCATTGGAACTATTTGCTGATGACTGTGAAGTAGCTTGGTAATGAAGAGGAAGTCCATTTATTCGTTAACATTTGCAAAAATAATTGCCTGCCACTCCACCAAACATCCTTTGCCCCAGAAACACTTGCTCTTCAGCACCTTTTTGTGTTTTTCTGAGCTGCACACTTTGAAATGCCACTTACAATTTCCAGTCCCTGAAGGGCTCGTTCTCAGCCGCTGTGACAGGAGTGAGGCTGAACACTCCACAAGGGGACACTAAACGTCCTGTCACTCCTGCCGCAAGGAGAGGAGAGTGTATTAACTGTGCTGCAGCTCTGGGTACTGCTGAATCCGTGGGTTTTGAAGGGGTGCTGCAGCTCTGCAGCCTGCCCCACACCTCTGCTGGGCATCACAGCAGGGCTGGGAGAAGCCATGGATGCAGGGCTCGGTCACCACAGGTCTGTCTCTGGCCAAGGAGACAAGGTGGCCCCAGCGACACCATGTGAGCTTCAGGGGCTGTTTTCTGCCCCATTCGCTAGCCCTGCTCTCAGCTTTCACCAAGACAACAAGAACACTGCATGAACATGCCTGGGCATGCCCCAAGAAGTGAGTCCAGGAGGGAGGAGCAATGGTTTTTTGGAAGGCAGAGGAGTGATGTCTCAGGAGGGGAGGAATGGGGGAGGATGGAGATCTGTATTCCTCACCTCTGTGCCAATCGCCCCCATGAGTGCAGCCAGCACCTCATCCTGTCGTGGGTGACACTCCACAACAGCTTTGTCCCCTGTGCTCCTGGACCCACCCTCCTCCATCATCCCTGGCACTTCCTCTGCTGCCACCACCACTCCCACCACACTGTTAGTGCAGTAACATAAACCAACTCATTCCTTCACTTTGGGCAAGCAAAATTCAGCGTTTCCTGCATGGCCGAGAGGCTCTGAGCCCTTTGCCTGGGGAGGGTGGGTTTGCCACAGCAGGTAACCAGCCACTTCTGAGTTGCCTCGCCAGGTCCCTGGAGAAAAGTGGGAGATGGCGTTTGCCACCCTCTGAATCAACAGAGATCTGCCAAATCACACCTGCTGGGCTCATGCTGCTGTCACAGCTCCAAGGGCCTCTCGCTTGTTTATCAGCTGTGATGAATTTTTATTGTTTCCTGGGCATGTGAATTCCCAGATCCATTCCCAGGGCAAGGAGCACCGCATCTCCTGACGGTGGATGGCCACCAGTGTTGACTTAGCAGTGCGTGGAGCAGGAGATAAGCGCTGTCCTGCTGCTGGGACCCAGCAGGGCTCTGCGCTGTGCACCTGCTTCTTGCCCTGGGGCTGCTGCAGCAGGGCTGGGAGCCAGGGGAGCCACGTAACAGCAGGAAGTGTCATCCCCTGGGCTGTGGGCAGGGACAGCGGTCACCTCCCTAGGGAGGAGCACGACTCTGCAGCTCATCCCGGGAGCGGGGAGCAGAGAAACTCCTGCCTGTACAGGGTTGGGCCACCAGGAAAGGACTGCCACAAATGCGCTCAAGGTATTGTCCGTGTTTGAGGTGCAGCTGCTGAAATCCTGCCCAGCAACTGGGCTGGCCACTGCAGTTTGGGATGATCCAGTCAGTGTAATGACACCGACAACATCACACTGCCATAAGCCTGTGTCACTTTGCTTTGTCCAGTGGACTCAGCTCATGGCTGTTGGGAATGGCTTACTGGATAATATTTACAGTCCCAGGGTGAAAGCTTTCAAGTGTTTCCAAGTGTTAGTTGCTGCAGACGCAGCACCGTGGGAAGGTGGGGTGAAGGGCTGGGTCAGGCAGGTACGTGGGGCTGGGCTTTGCCGTGTGGAGGAGGATTCCTGGTTTGGGAGGACTGGAGACACTGGCTGTGTTTGCTTTTGGGAAGGTATTTAATGCATTTTAGGATTAGGCGGCTGTCTTTTGCTTTTTGGTGCTGAGGTGTTAAGAGGGAGAAGTGTGTGGGTGAGTGTAAATCATCTCTGTGCAGGGAGAGCTGCCTGTTTATACCTGGGGATTTAGGCTTCCAGATATTTAATTTCTGGTAACTTTACTTCAGCTTTTTGAAACACTTCAGTCTTGAAAAGCCTCTTGTGGATAACGAGCCTACGGGGAGGCACCGCTCCCAGGGAACCTCAGAGTGGGGAGCAGGGGTGGATGTGGGCCTCATGTTAGCAGTGCAATTAATGAGCAAGTAGGTAGCCAGCATTTGCAAGAAAACTCTGGGAGAGAGGAACAAAACAAAGTGAGAGGTTTTGTTGCCTCCCTTGAAACCAAGATCAAGCAAAGCTCACCTAAGTTTTAAACGTTCCACGTGATATGTTGTGGGGTGAGGGACCACAGATGGTAGAGGTTGGGGGATGTAGGAGATGGTTCTGCTTTGAGGTCTGGGGTCTGCCTGGAGAAGGCTCTGGAATGCCTCTGCCAGCCCCAGTAGGAACTTTTTGTGATCTTCCCAAAGGTGTCCCAAACCAAGGAGCAGAGATGTGGTGTGACCCATGCCCTGTGCCCTTGTTCAGGGGGCTGGTGCTGGAGGGGGCCTCCCTTGTCTGCAAACCAGGATGAGAAATGTCCCTGTTGCTCTGACGACCTGAGTTCACAGTTTGCTGTGTGACAGGGTCCAGCCCCCTCCTCCTTCCTGACCATGTCCTGGGACACAAGGTTCCTACTGGGGCTGGCAGAGCCATTCCAGACTGGCTGTGGGACACAAGACAGACCCCAGACCTCAAAGCAGAACCATCTCCTACATCCCAGTGGGTGTCAGAAATGGGTAAATGGACACAAGGGGGGATGGGAGGAATCCTCACACCTCACAGACCCCTCACTGATGAGCCATGGAGCCCAAGTTCCTGCTGGGAAACATTAGCCACCATCCTGCCTGGCTTCTGCTCCCCACTCACACCTTCTTCACCCTGTTAATTATTACAAGGGAAACAATGAAGGCCAATGTGCACCAAAGTCCAGCATGAGCGAGAAAATCAGCAGTTTGCTCACAGCCATGAGCCAGCTGAGCACAGCCACCACGGAGCTGCCTGGGCTGCCAGGGGACACGGCAGCAGCCTTTGCAGTGGCTGACATCATCGTCGTGGTTCTGTACTTCGCCTTTGTCCTCGCTGTTGGGATATGGGTGAGTCCCTGAGGGGGCCGGGTTTGGGTTTGCCTGAGCCAGAGAGGCCTTGATGCTCCCTGGACCCCTCCTGGGTGCAAAAGGGTTTGCCTGCAAATGGCATCCTCTGCACAACTTATCCTAGGCCCTGTTGAGCAAATTTGGGAGTGACGGGGATCCTTCTGTGGGCCCTCACTCCCACCCCATATGGGAACAACTGTGGGATCATTTCCTGGAGGTTCTGGGAAGGATGCTCAACTCTCGTGCTGCAGGGCAGTCACACATCTGGGTGTGGACAGGCAGGAGGCACAAGAAGAGCCAGGGTTTTGCTGGAGAAAACTGAAATGGGACCTTAAAAACTTTGGAAAGATTGTTGCTAATTGTTTGTTCATTGTTGCTTGGTGAATGCCTCTGTCACAAATACCTACTGCGTTCTGCTTGGCCGAACAGTTTCTTCTTTCCCCGTGGGTACATTCACAGAGAAATCATCAAACAGGTACAAGCAGCTTCTTTCCAAAGCACGACTATCAGAAATCTGCACAAAGAGAGGCAGAAGCAGTGGGTGAAGCCTGGCATACTTAACAGATCCATAAAATTATTTTGGAGCTGATGCTGAGACCAGGCATTACGGATTCTCCTGGCTTGGTCTGACTGGAGGGTGGGTGAATGGAGGAAAACAGTTTTTCCTGTTCTTTTCCCTGTGCTTCCAGTCATCGATACAAGCGAGCCGGGGAACCATTGGGGGCTATTTCCTGGCTGGACGATCCATGACTTGGTGGCCTGTGAGTAAAATGCTTCACTCTGTTTCTCATGGTTTGAAAGCCATTCCAGATGTAAGAGCAGGTCTGGTGAGGGGACCTAGTCCTCACATGTTCTGACTGTAGTTTTGAGAAGGAGACAGATGAAGGATCCATAAGGAATCATCCCACATGTCTTTGCCAGTGGGCTGCAGCACGGAGCTGCCAAAAGGGTAGCTCAGCATCTTCAGGGGTTTTCAATTCTCAGTTTCTCTGCTAAAGTCAGCAATAAAAACCTTCCCACTGATGAAAATTAGGGAATGCTGGCTGCCTAGCTGGGTTTGAAACTTTTTGGCCTCAACTCACTACAGATTTCCCAAGTCAAGAGAGCATTAGGTAATCTAGGAATGTGTTATCCAATAAAAAGCATTTAGACACTGAATTAAAAATAATCCCAAATCCCAGGACTTTCTGAGCCCTTGCTATTTAGAGCAGAGTTGAGTTTATTGACTAACGATGTAAAGGATATAAACTTCAAACCACTGAAGTATAAATCTTCACTACGAAGGAAAAAATAATCTATTGAAGCCACCTTTTCTTGGGAGTGAAAGGTACATATAAAGATAATTTAGAGTTTGAAAGGAATAAAAATGCCACAGGAATAAAGATTCTTCTCAGCCAATGCCAGACTCTAGAATCATATATCTCTCCAGCAAGTCGTGGGTAACGGAATGCACTTCTCAACCAAAACACAGTTTTTTCTTTTCTTCCTTTGGTTGTGCATTGCCCATAAATTCACTAGGGCTAGATTTTCAGCCTCTTCCACCAGACACATACACCTCTCTAAAATCTGTCGTTTCTTAAATGTTCTTTATACTTCTGTCTCAGGCAAGTGACATTTAATGGAAAAGCTTAGTTTGATGGTTTTCTCTAATTAGAAAGGGGAAAATGGAACTATACTAAAATCAAATATTTTTTCCTCAATCTTGTTCTTTTAAACAAGATTTCTGGGGTTTTTTTCTATTAAAGGAGCCCCCAAACAGACCTCAAAACATTCTCACTACTTTTGCCTCCAACCACAGGTGGCTACAGAGGTTGTTGGATATAAGTCAGCTCTTGGCTCATCTGAACCGTTTTAGGTTCAGAGCAACCTCTGATGCTGTTCACTTCCCAGATTTGTTTGTCAGAGCTGATTCCACCTCTGCAGCTCTCCTGGAGGCTCAGCTCCTTGTGGCCTTCACCTTGAGTTTGACTGACTTACTTGCTTTTTATTATTGTTTTTATGAGAGTTTCAGCTCTCATACGACAGGTTTCAGCTGTGCATTAAACAGCCTCAACTAAGACCTGATATTAAATTGCTGTTCCTCTGCAATTTATCTTCTGTATTTCTGTGCCTGATCTACGTATCAGGAAAACTGCTCACATTTCTTGAGAGCACCAGTTGCAAAGTCCTGTTGCTGCAGCTTCTTTAATGAAGAGTTTTCTCAGACAACCAAGAAGGCAGAGGTAGTGTGGATATTGATGTCATATTAATGTTTTACCTTGCCCAAAGGTGAGAAGCAGACCAGCTTCCAACACTCCTCGTTTCACATGGGGCAGTACTAAGGAGAGAAAAGCTCCTCGTAGGTGATGTGCCTAAAAGCAAGCTGTAGCATGAAAGGGCTTGTCTTGTCCTTTGGGTAGCTTTGCATTTGACCCTGAGAGAGGTTTGAAGTTGGCATGCAGAAAGGAAGTGAGACTTGGTGCCAGTAAAAGCAGTAATTAGGTCAGACAGCCGTTGCCCTGTTTATAGAGCCTTGGAGCTGGCATTCTTCCAATTAGGGTGTCAATGAGCCATGGCAGGGACGGGCCACCCTGCCCACAGCCTGCAGTTAACTTTAACCTGAGGCACAAGCGTTTTCCAGCCTGCTGCAGAGCTCCATAGCTCTGGACCTACCTTAGACACTAGGCACAAAGACCTGCATGCTCCTAGCACGTCCAGGGGTTCAGGAATCCCCTCCCTCAGCAGGGGCTCCAAGAGAGCACTCCTGTCACCATGGCAGTGTGAACCAGCCCCACACATGTCCAGAGCAAGACTCAAAAGAGGCTGTCAGCAAGACATGGGGAGGCAGATCAAGGGTCAGCAGGGTCAGAGATGACACCTTGCTGGCTGATTAACAAGGGAATGGAGAAATCCGCCACAGTTCACAGACACTGAGGAATCTGTGGTGTCACCAGGCTCCCCTCCCTCTGCTGTGCCTCCGTTCCAGGTGTGCTTCTTAGGAGAACCCCTGGCAAAGTGAGCCCTGATTCTGAGACTAAGCTTTGCACTGGAGTGGGGGCAGTGGAAGGGAGCAGGAACAAGCTTTGAGATATAAAATGTAGGGGTTTTTGAGAGTTGAAGGAAACCTCAGCTCTCCATTAGGTGCCCAGCTGCCTAACTACAAGATTATGAGATCCTGGGGAAAGAGAGTTCCTGGGGAAAACACTTGGGTTGATACAGAAATTCCTCAAAGTGATTTTCACAGTTTTGTTGCTGTGCCCTGTGTTTCAGATTGGAGCATCCCTGATGTCGAGCAATGTGGGCAGTGGTTTATTCATCGGCCTGGCGGGCACTGGAGCAGCTGGGGGCCTTGCTGTTGGGGGCTTTGAGTGGAACGTAAGAGTCAGTTCTGTTGTCAACTAAGATGTCACTGTTTACAAGGGGACTGGGGTTTCTCTCCAAAATCAGGTGTTTAAAAGTATCAGCAGCAACAAGTGCTCAATTCTCAGGAGAAAAGCCTCCAGACATTCCGACAGCCTTGGAAACATGAGATCTTTATTTTAGTTTAAGTGGAATTCACCAGAATTATTAGCTCTTTTACCTTCCCAGTGGTACATGGCATTATTTTTAAGCTTTAGTCTGCACTTGTGAAGATTAAAATAAAAGATAACGAATGCTGGAAAGGTGCTTGGATAATCACGGTATTCTGGGTATGGGGAGTTTAGCAAAAAAGCAAAAAGAACCAGCAGATTCTCCTAAATTCAGTGTAAATACATGAGAATCAGAAACACTCTCTTCATCTGGCAGCTGCCAAAATGTAGCATCTCTGGGGTGAACATCTGGGTGTGAAGGCAGGTCCCATTCTGCCCTGTTGAAGTGGCCTGGAGAATTGCCACTGACACCACACAGAGCATGAAAAGCAGGCCCTTGGTGTGTGATGCTAATGAAATTTCTCAGCTGATGAGGAGTGAGATTAGTGCCAGCCTCACAGGAAGCATCACTCACCTGCCTTGAACCTCTTGCCTCCCTCAGAACAGAGTGTTAATAGTGCCAGGTACTTGCCAAGCACAGGCAGAGACCACCAAAATCTATTTCCTGGGGTATGTACTCACTGCAATGTTTTTTTCTAGACCATTAAGGTCACCCTTAAATCCTTGGAGAAGAAAGCAGAGACTGTGTTCAGCCTGGTGCATGTAGGACATAACAATATCGCTGTACTTAAAGGAAATCTATTCAAGTCAGTTTAGAAGCTCATGAAGACAAGACTGTGTTTCAGGGCAAATCAAACTTCATGAGTTCAGATTAATTTATTTCAGACTGGAAAGAGAACTTAGATATGCCATTACTCTCTCCCTTTTCCATGGGACATCGCTCAGCTGGGGGGATCATATGAGCATCTTTCCCCTCAGCCAGTCTCTGCCACTGCGGGAGCCACGGCTGTTCTCCTCAATCAATCACTATCTCTGCTCACAGGAATCAGTTTCTTTCCTGAAAACTTGAATAACTGATCAAAATAAATTTAAGGATGAAGGATAATGGCCCAAGACAACCAGAAGGTGAGGTCTGATGATCCAACAGCTTTCATTCACCTTTAAGTTCTCCTGTTTGGGCTTTTGGTGGGAATCGAAGAAGAAATACATGATGGGAAATGCCTTTACACTTTGCAAAAGACTCTTCACCTGTGGCAAAGCAGCTAAAGTGCCTCTTTATCTACCAGTGACAGAAGCACATCTGCGCCAGCCTGCAAGAAGAACATCCCAGCAGAGTCTTGCTGTCGCTTATTTTTATGCTCCGCAGGGACAGTCTGCTGCCTCAGCCTCATCGCTTGCTAATCAAGCAACAAACAGATGCTCCCATCCTGCTCTGAATCACTTAACTCTTCACTGCCACATCATCAGTGGTTTCAAAGGCCACCAAATACACCACCATCTTTCAGAGTACTAGAGAAACAGAATGCACCTCCTTGCTCAAAAGACATGGGGATGGAAGAGGATGTGACACCCATGACAGAGAAACACAGGGCTTAGGAGGAGAACTTCAGAAGATTCTGACTGAATTGTAACAATTCCTCCAGCTGCTGGCTCATCTTCTGAGCAGGGAGAAAAAGTCAGTCTGCTTCTCAAACACACTGCATGACACTGTACCTTTCTGTTTTCTTAGGATGGCCACTGACAGAGCAGGGGAAAAAGCTGTTCCCATGTGTTGAATCCTGTGTCTTTATTCTCTGTCTCTTTAACAGGCCACCTGGGCACTGCTGGCTCTCGGCTGGATCTTTGTGCCTGTTTACATCGCAGCAGGAGTAGTCACCATGCCCGAGTACCTGCAGAAGAGGTTTGGAGGGCAGAGGATACAAATCTACATGTCCGTGCTGTCCCTGATTCTCTATATATTCACCAAGATATCTGTATGTATCCAACTGAACACAGCCCTTGTGTCTGGGGCAGGGATAGGGCATCCTGGTACATGGCAGGGCTGCTCAGAGGGAACTCAGATATCCTTGAAAGGACCAGCCCAGCTCCCAGGAACAGTAGCAGTGTGTTATTGTGCTGCTCCTGCCTCTGTATTGATCATGGAGACCTTTCCTAAGAGAGAGACAGAGCCCTCATTAAACAGCAATGCACAGTGAGAACTTTACAGGGATGTGCAGATAATTACTAAACAGTGTAAGTACCACTGGCTCTCTGCCTGCTTTTCCTCTTCTATCACATCAAACTTTAGGCAACAGAGACAGGGAAAGGGCAGCATTACCCCAGCTGAAAATCTGTCTGGCTGCACCTTGTAGAGGTGAAATTCTCTTAAATTATTGTAAATCTGCTATCGTTCTTGTAGCTGAGTTTTCAGCATTAGGTATTTTATGGTTGTTCCTTTCTGTTTCTCTCACTTGTGTTGCACAGAAAGGGTACAGTGAAAGGGAGGTAGGTTCTGCCTTAAGACAAAATTCAGTATCTTTTCTGGATTGCTTGTAGCATTGTACCCTGCTGGTAATCAAAAGCAGTGTAGCCTACTGGGTATTTCCTCTTTTAAATGCCATTCAGAAAGAAACAGAAGTTATGCTCAGATATTTACTAATGTAAATCTCCTTGCCCTTGGTGGGAGAGGAGAGGAGTGTATTCGAGAGTCCATTACAGGGACTGAAGATATCAGTCCTTTGTCTCCAGCTGATTATCCCAAGGTCAGGACAAGCCAGTTTTCACTAGACCCTGCTGAAGTATTCAGATGTCAAATTGCCTTGGGAGACACTGACTGGTGATAAGACACTCGAGTGGCTTCAAGGTCCTTTTCCCAGGCTTATGCCTCAGGTCCTGGGAGGGACATTAAGAGGAGTTCCAGGTTGGGAATGTGAGATAGATTTCCTCCTCTAATGGGCAGCTCTTGGTCATGTCACCCACTGCTGTCACCCACTGCCTCCAACTTTGCTCTGCGGGATCAAAGTATTGCCCCTGGTGGCAGAGTGAGTGAGGTCTTGCAAAGAGGCACTTGAAGCCTCTTTACCTGTGAGGGATAAATGGCAACTCTCTCCTGCAGCAGCCCACGGTGAGCACAGCCACACAGTCAAGGTATGAAACAAAGCTGTCTTTCAGAGTGACCTTCAGCAGAGCAGGATTTGCCAGTGCTTTTCAGAGCAGGACCCTGGCCCCCGTCACTGCTGTTTCATCTCAGTGGTTTCTCCTCTGTGCAGCCAATTCACGCGTGGCTGACGGATGTGGCTGGGGGAGTTTATGGCCATGACAGGTGCTTTCTATTAAGCAGAGCTATTGTTTGTGGAGAGCTCATTTAGCGGCTGGCTGGACAGCAGGCACTTGGTTACAAGAAGGATTTTTCTCCCTGTGCTTTCTGCCCAAACACAGGTTAACAACCAGGGCACTGCAGAGTCTTCTTGGCTTGCAAAGAAAACAGAGATCTCAATAAACAGTGTTGTCAGAGGACTGATCCTGCACAGCTACAGAGGTGGTTCCTGCTGGGAAGCCAAACCCCAGAAGGGGCAGTGATTCCTGTGATGTTCTGACTGTGCCGGTCCTGTCTCAGGCTGGCAGAGGTCAGGGGTTACACTGGCTCCTTGCTTTAAAGCTCATTTCAGACACTGCAAACAGAATTCTTGTCCCATCCCTTCTGTCTCCCTTGGTAAAGGTCTTCACCTGTATCTCACCCTATGCCAGATTTGCAGGTGTCCTTTTACCTGCTTTCCCAGCCTAAACATCTCCTATGTCACCCTCTACAATTTTAAATGATGTTATCTGTGTAATTCCATGTTTCACCCAGTTTCTGGTGTCACTCCCTCTGCCAGAAGGTCCAAAAAAACCCCAGCTGATGGGGGTTTTTGTATTTCTAGGGACGTGTTCAGCAGGTATAACCTGTTATTCTGGAGTCACTCTAATATGCTGAACTGCATGAACAGAAAAACTGCCTGTTGACCTTCTCAGATAGACAAATCATGGTACAAGACATCAGTGACTCTTTAAGAGCCTTTCAAGAGGGTGTGTCTCCTGGCTACGAGGCCACCAAGAAGTAGCCCTGGGGAGAATATGGTCTCTGCTATCTCCCCCTCTTTCCCTCCCATGTCTGCCTGTGGATACATGGGCTCTGTTATTCAGGGATGTCTTCACAGTCACCAAAAGGAGTGACAGTTTCCATCAGTCCTTCTCTGTGCCAGCCAGGATTCTATGACATGAAGATGGACTTTATTTTGATGACTTTTTAGTCCCTTGGTGTAGCACCTTCATTTTCACCCTCCTGTTCTCCCAGATCCTGAAAGCTCTGACCTGGAGGAAAGTTTTTCCTTACAGCAGAACAAGTTCAGAGCCAACAGTCCCAAAAGCTCTTCTCCTCCCCTTCCAGTTCACCTTCGTGGTGTCCTCCCCTGTCAGTGCTTTCAGCCGCAGAGGGCTGCAGGCTGCTTTATTAGATTTTACTTGCACGAAGCACTACTAATGCCAAACTGCCCTTGGTTTTTTTATTCCAGACAGACATTTTTTCCGGAGCATTGTTCATCCAAATCTCTTTGGGCTGGAACCTCTACTTGTCCACTGTGGTCTTGCTTGCAGTGACTGCTGTCTACACCATAGCTGGTAAATAGCTGATTTTAAAAGACACATTATAAACAGGAGCCTAGGATATAAGCTGCCCATTTCCTACGGAGGGAAACGAGTATCCAGGTCCTGTTGTGAGGGAGAGGTTGCCCCAGTTGCTGGCAGTACCTGTCCTGTCACTCCCAGCTGTTGGAAACCTTTGACTCTTCTGTTCTCCCCTCTTGGCCCAAGGGAAAGTGGTATGGGGGGAACATTGTTTCTAGAGGATTTTCTAACACTGCATAGGGCTCTTGGCTCCCTCTGTTCAGAGTGTTACCACTGCCCATACTTGCTATTTTTTTCCCTTTCTGCACAATTAGCAACTTTAGCTGTTAAGGTGCTGAACTGCCTCCAAGTCCTCCTGTGAACATGAAAAACCCTTCATGACATTCTTCAGTGTTCCCACAACGGGAGGGCTTGTGACAGCTCTGGGGTCTAGGGGATCAGCTCAGTGCCATCTTCTCCCAGTGGGTCTGTCCTGAAATCCCAGGGCTGGGGCCAGTGAAAGCTCTTTTCGAGGTGGGGTGGCTGTTTGCCTGTGCATGGTGACACACTGATTGCTGTCTCTGGTTCTGCTGGCAGGGGGTTTGACTGCTGTGATTTACACAGACGCGCTGCAGACCCTGATCATGGTGCTGGGAGCTTTGGTCCTCATGTTCATAGGTAAGGGGAACCTGCAGTGGCACCACGCAGCAGTTCAGTCATCCCAAGGCCACTAGACCTTAGCAGGGTGCCTCATCCTTCCATGCATGGTGCAGAAATGAATTTTAACCACTCACAGAAGTGGTGCCAGCACAAGGCTCATGCTCCAAGCCAACATACTTGCTCCACCCTTTGCACTAACAGTATGGAGGTGATGCTCTGGATAACTTCACCTCACTGGAATTGCCAAAGAGTTTTAGAACACTACATTCTAAGAGCCAAATTCAGCTCTCATTAAGCCCATGTCAATTCAGAGTAATCCTGCTGACTTTTGCTGTTGACTTTTGGAGTTACTGTGGATTCATGTGGGCGTAACTGAATGTTATAAAAAAATAAAGAGCAACAAGGAAATGGCCATTATCAGTCTTTGTTTTAAGCCTTCTTGGAAAACACAAATATCTAAACCGCGTATCTCTTTTTTCATATTGTACCTTCCTGCTCTAGCTCTTGCAGGGTGTATAAGTAAGGACTAAATGCTGATGACATTGCAGGGATTAGGATCATGGAGATTTTCCTGCACTGATCCTCTTCCAGAATGTGTTGCTTAAATGACAAGGACTCAGGGCAAAATCCAGCTGACTTCTGTAGAAACCTTGACTGCAAAAAGCAGGGGTGGTATGAAAAGTAAAGGAGATAAGAGGAAGATAAAATAAAAGTAATCATGAGACTCAGATAAGATAATAACTTTGCAGGATGCACCAGCCCTTAAATCACTGGCATTTTCTTTCAGGATTTGAAAAAGTTGGCTGGTATGAAGGACTTCAGGAGAAAAACAGCACAGCAATACCAAAGATCACGGTCCCAAACACAACCTGTCACCTTCCACGTGCAGATGCTTTCCATTTGTTCAGGGATCCCATCACAGGAGACATTCCCTGGCCTGGCCTTATATTTGGTCTCTCCGTGCTGGCTCTTTGGTGCTGGTGCACTGACCAGGTAAAGAAAACCTTTCCCTCAGCAGACAAACCACCACACTGTTATTGTCAGTCCACTCCTCAGTCTGTCAATCTGTGAGCTGAAAAAAATCACTGTGCCTCAGTGTGCAGGAGATGCTACCTTTATTACTGGTCTAGACCAGAATGTCTCACTCCTTCCACCTTCTCAGCAAGCTGCTAATTTTATGCACATCTTAGTGCAGTGAGAACAGGTGGTTTTCATCCATCTTTATCCCACTGTGGGCTGGTGAGTACTGGGAGTCTTCATGCAGTTAGCATGACAAGGATATAAAAACGTGAATCTGGAGCTGGCTCTGCTGTGACCTTGAGTAGACCTCCAGACAATATTCCTCCATTCCTATTCCCAGATGTTTCATGTCCCTTATTCCTTTTCAAGCTACGAACAAGAAAAGCTGTGTTTGTATCTCAAGATGTGGTGCTTCTGTACTTCCAGGTGGGATAACTATGAAACCCCACCACTGAGCTTTTACCAAAACACCCACAATCTGCTTCATTCTGTGTCCCTTGCTGCCATACAGCTGCTGTCTCCAGCCCTCAAGGTGGCTTCATTTCAGTCAAGGGTGAAATTATTCCTGTAAAGGAAATTTCCGCGCTGCCCTCTCCTGTAGCCTGTGGACTGAGCTCTGAGCAGTGGCAGCAGGCTGCAGTCAGCGAGGTGGGAAAGCTGTCCTTGGTATGCAAAACACGCTGGGATCCTGTGAAATGAAAGTCATCCATGAGAAAGAGAGATAAACAGGATGAATCCTGCTCTCTCTGCCGTGTTTCTGCTTCATTCTCTGCTCCCTTTCTGCACTGATTGCAGGTGATAGTCCAGAGGTCTCTCTCTGCCAAGAACCTCTCCCATGCCAAAGGTGGATCAGTGCTGGGAGGATATCTGAAAATCTTCCCAATGTTTTTCATTGTCATGCCAGGAATGATCAGCAGAGCTCTTTACCCAGGTAAGCCTTCCTCTGCTCCTTGACATGGGGCTCCATACCTGCTGTGACCACTAATCCCACACAGGTCTGCCAGCACTTTTACATCTTAAAAACTGCTGTCCTGCAGGCATGTTCATAGAGATTCCCGTTGCCCCATGGTGTTCCCAAGCCCTCTCTCCACCTCCAGTCCTGCCACAGTGGCAGGAGCCGCTGGGAATAGCCATAAGGGGCATACTTTGCCACTGGGGGGCATATAGCTCCATGCTATGGACATTGCATCCATCTGTCTGGAGAGAGGAAGTCAGTGAAATTAAATTCATGGGGCACTGAGGTTGTCCTTCAGATCCTATGGATTACATCCTTTAGGTATTTTGGAGAGTTTTAGCATCTACCCCACAGATTCATTCAGGTCCTCGTGGATTAGGCTAAACGAGCCTCCCTTATATCCCAAGGAGCTCCCAGAGCCTTCCCCTTCCCAGGAAATATACTTTGGTTAGAAGGACCACTCCCAGAGGAAAGAGCCCAGATTTCCTAAACAGGAGTAAGTGAGCCTCCAGCATCCCTGGGAACCCAGCTGACAGGTTCATGGAAACAGTCCAGTTCCCACAAGTGAGAAATCATCAAGGATTACAGTTATGCAACACCCAGGAGAGTTTTAGCTGTATCCTAAACAGAATTTCAAAATGTCATCTTAAAGTTGCTCCTCTATTATATGATATAAAATGTTTTTCGGCTCTACTCATTGTAGCTGTATTCCACCTCCGAATTCATACCAAACTGCACAAGGCATCAGGATTTGTTCCCTTGATCTAAACAACCTATGGCTCAGTGGGGTTTGCACTGACTCCCTGTTGCTCCCCTGTGTTCCACAGATGAAGTGGGCTGCGTGGACCCAGACATCTGCAAGAGGGTCTGTGGAGCTGCTGTGGGTTGTTCCAACATCGCCTACCCCAAACTGGTGATTGAACTCATGCCCGACGGTGAGAAACACACTTGTGGAGCTGGGCTTGAGCCAGGCTCTGCACGGCGGGGATCATCCTAAGTGTGTGGAAATCTTACTGCAAATACCAGACAGCAGGATGGAAAAAGCAGTGCTCAGAGGCCCAAGGTCTAGTCCTGACTCCCCTTCTGTGTTTGGCTCCCACAGGGCTCCGGGGTTTGATGATTGCAGTGATGATGGCAGCCCTGATGAGTTCCCTCACCTCCATTTTCAACAGCAGCAGCACCCTCTTCGTTATCGACATCTGGCAGCGGGTCCGCAGGCAGGCCTCAGAGCAGGAGCTGATGATTGTGGGCAGGTCCTTACATTTATTTATGTCTCGTTCCTCTCATCATCTGTTCTGAGTGCAGCGTTTACATCCTCCAGGCTGGACTCACTGAGAAAAATCTGGTGCCTGTAATAGAGAGCAGGGGAACAGCTTGGGAAAGAGCATTGCATTTTCCAGCTTCTTCTAGGATAGTTCTGGTCAAGGAGAAACTCTGTGTGTTCCACTGAGCTAGGCAGACAATTGTCTCTTCTCTCTAAACTTATTAAAAATACTGCTTTAAATGTAACTTTTAGAAAAGCCAAAAGTGCTCAGGAGTCATTGTCACCAGAGGTCTATAAAAACGTGTTGTTTTTGCATCAGACAGAAGTGATATGTTGCAATTACTTCTTTCTCTTTTTTTCAGGGAGAAGTGCAGAGCTGAGCCTCCCAGCTCTCTGTCTCTGTGATAAGTTGTAGTGTCCTTTGCAGACAAGCTTTGGTGCTGCATTATATCAGGGGCATATAAAGTTCTCCTCCAGACAGGGGAATTTAGGCTGCACTCAGAGTGTTTGTGGAGCTTTTGCTCTCCAGTGATCAGCATTAAGTTCTAAACTTTGCTGAGGGGTGGCTGAAGGCTGCAGGCAAGCTCACACTCCACCATGGCAGAGTGGTGAGAGGACAAGTACCTCTTATTCAGCAATATGGACAAGCCTCTGTGACACAGAGTGCACAGGCAGAGTAAGGTTACAATATTCACATGAGACCCCAAACACAATTTTAATAAGTAGCAAACGAGTTGGAATTTGGCAAAGGCAAGAGACTGAGCACATTACCTGCTTGGAAAGGTGGCAGAAAGATTGCTTCCACAAGCTTCCAGCTCCCTCTTTCTGTCACATCTTAGAGCCAAGGTCATTGAACACCCTGTCACACTCTAGGACACCCCAGGCTCACCATGGGAGAGCAATTTTCTCTTTTCCAGTGTACACAGGGAAAAGTTCTTGAGAGTGATCTGTGTATTTTTTCTTAGGAAATTCCAAGAGCAACTGGGAGTGTGTTTTGTTTAGCTCTGCCTACATAGTTAACACAATTTTATCCTCCTCTTTCAGGGTCTTCATCCTCATCCTTGTGGTCATCAGTATTCTCTGGATCCCAATCATTCAATCAGCCAACAGTGGAAAACTCTTTGACTACATTCAGTCCATAACCAGCTATCTGGCCCCCCCAATCACAGCCCTCTTCCTCTTGGCAATCTTCTGCAAGAGGATTACTGAGCCTGTAAGTGAAGTGTCAACAAAAAATTGATACACGTATTTAATTTGAGAAAATAAATAAATATCTCTCCCCTCAGAATTTAGCCTTTGAGACTCTGTAAACTCGGAGCCAGTCCAGCTAAAGTGTGACAATTAGACAGCCTTTCCCTGGCATGCATTAGTGGATCCTAGCCCAGTCTCTAATGGGCGTGGGTTTGCTTCTAAGAAGTCACTGCAAGTGGCACTTCTTGGCAGCCCCATTTGAAAACACAACAGGGAAGTTGTTCTGCCATTTATGGGTGATGTGTCAAAGTCTTGTTGGAGGAGTATTGTTGGGAGGAGATTCTTGCATTGTTTGTGCTCTATCTACTCCATGTTCAAGGGCACAGAGAGAAAACAAGGATTTTTACCTGAAAAAATTCTCCTTTGGTGCACATCATTGTGGATTTCCATCAGGCAGAGAAAGTCTTGGGAGAGAGGGAGAGGAGAGGGAGAGGAGAGGGAAAACTACAACCAGAGGTAATTTGCAGTGACCTTTTCTCTGTGCTTGCCTTTCTCAGGGTGCTTTCTGGGGCCTCATGGCTGGGCTTGCTGTGGGTCTGGTTCGGATGATCATGGAGTTTATTTATAGTGCCCCATCTTGTGGGGAGGAGGACAGGAGACCAGCTGTGCTAAAAGACTTGCACTACCTCTACTTCGCCCTCATCCTCTGTGCCCTCACTGCCATTGTCATCGTCCTCATCAGTCTCTGCACCCCACCTATCCCTGAAGAAAAGGTAAGTGACTTGCAGTGACACCCCTTTCCCAGAGCCCCCATTTGGGTACCAAAAATCCCTGAGATCTGCCCTTTCTGTTCCTCCAGTGGCTAGGAAATGGTGTGTAATGCATATGCTGCTGAGAAGCCCTTGCTCCTCAGCTCTCTCTATTCCCCAGGTCGCAGAGTGTTAATGCTGCTGAGCACTGAGTGCTTCAAATTGAGTGTGAGTTCCCATGCTGTGCCCAGGGCTGGGCAGACACCACAGCCCTAACTGGAACAGAAAGAAAAGAAGAAGGGGAAGGAGATGAAATCACATTACAGAGCACTGCTGAGGAGGAATTAAATATATCTAATTGTAGCATCTAGCCTGTTTCAGCAGAGCCAGCATCAATTTTGCAGGCAAACAAGATTAATATCTTTTGCAACATGGGCATTTAGGAAAATAACATTTTGTCCCAATGTGATCTCAATTAAATTTAATAACTTTGAGGGAACCACAACTTTCTTTTACTTAGCACATTAAAATGGTGCAGAGTTGGGAGGCTTTATATCATAAGACCTTAAAACAACTCTTCCCAGTCCCAAGTTGTAAAGCAGCTGCCAATATAACAAAACTGCCACCTACCTCTCAGCAAAGGTTACTGGATAGATTAGAAAGACCTATTTTTTCCCATCTAACTGCATGAGAGTGAAAATGCTATGATGGCATCAATCTGTTGCTTCCTCATAACTTGTAAAGCATTAACCAGCCCCATCAATGTTTGATGGAATGTTATAGGTGTCAAAGACACCCCGCTCCTAAAGATTGCATGAAAGCAGGTGCTCAGATAGGGGAGAGGAGGGGGGAGAGAGGCTGTCTTTGTGTCTGCTTGGAGATAAACTCTCAGCTTTTATTAGCTATCAGAGGATCCGCATGGGAGAGAGAAATACTGGCAAGGAGGCACCATTAGTTCTGCTGCTTACATTGTTCACGGCTGCTCAGGGGTGGCCAGATGGTTGCCAGCAATTAATTACTGTGGTTTAATGAGTTCCCACTCATCATCTGACCTGTGATAGCTAAACATGTGCAGTGCTCCCTGCCCACAGCAATAGCAAGATAAGATGCATTAACACAGTGCTGGTGAACAGTGAGCGCCAAACCAGCAGTTCAGGAGATGGAGAAACTGGCCCAAGCAGCTCCAGGCTTTTTTCTTTCTGAGATCAGAGGTATGAAAATATTTAAAGCATCTTCTAAGAGGGGGAGTCTAGGAAGAGGAATAGAATTAGGGGAAGAGAGGTTACGATCTTAAGAGATTCCCTAGGGGAGTTTTTCTGTGGTATTTCAAATGAAATGTGTGAGTTGTAGGTGCTGGATGTAAGTGACCTCATTTGACACATCCTTCAAAGAGCCAGGGGTAGGGTCAGGGAGAATTTTGCCTGAAGCAGCTGTGTGCAGTTATCCCAGAGGAACAAAGGATGAGAGGTGGTGGCTGGCCCCCCTCAGGTACATCTGGAGAGCCAGGTAGGGAGGAGAAGTTGCCAAAGGGCAGCACTGGCCAGGAACTAACATCAGCTGGACTTTTTGTGGGAAATGTTCTCAACAGAGATATTCAGGAGAGCGTTTTGGTATGCCATGGACCCCATCTAGTGCTGAGCTCAGTTCTTGACCTCCGTGTAAGAGATTCTGTTGTAGAAAATGAATGAGAATTAATGATACTGCTTGTGACAGTGAGAGGCTGGACACAGAGACCCAGATCAATCATCTGATATTTGTGATGACCATCCCATGTGCCCCCTGCCCCTCAGTATCTTCCCACCACAAGGACAATGGGATGGACTGCCAGGAAATTTGTGCCACTAAGCAGTTATTCTCTCTTCCCAGAGCTCAGTAGGAATGGGAGATCCGTCCCCAGTTCTTTTAGTCTGATTCCATTCAGTTTCTGCTATTTATCCCCTATTTCAACAGGAAAAGTCTGCCCTTATTCTTCAGAGAACAGCCAAAGGGAAGGTGTGGGCTTTAACTGAGGCAGGAGACAACACTGCTGGGTTTCTGCCTGTCTGGCACGAATCTGAGTGGGCAGCACTGTGACCAACACTTTTCATTTCCCGGGTCAGACTCACCCCAGCTTTTGCCCTCGACATGAGCAGAGCTGTGGCCTTGGTCCCTCACTGCTGGTGCCAGGCTTTCCCATGGTTTGTCCCCTCATCTCCAGCGAGTCTGCAGCCGTGCTGAGGTGGCTCAGGGACAGAAGGGTTTGGGGAAGGAAGGGCAGGAGGTGGAGATCAGGGTGGATGTCCCAGGCTCTAACTCTCTGGGTAGAAACTGGCACCTGGCCTTTGTGCTTGGCCACTATTTACTTGGCAAGCAAGTGGGCAAACCTGTGGTGAAGAGCCTGAATATGCCCATGACAGTGTCTGGGAGGGGGAGGCTGTGCTGGGTGTCCTGGAGGAGGATCTCTGAAACTTTGGTGCTTCCTGGTTAATCAGTTCCCTTCCTGAGCCTCGGATATTTCTCCCCTAAGACTCTCACAGGGCTGGTTCTGCTCGTCCTTAACTGCAGTGCTTGGAGATGGAATGATGAAAGACACGGTATAGGAACTAGGAATTGTGTCATTTGTTTTGTCAAGCAAAAAGAGTAGAAAAACAAGCCAGCAAAGACAAAGCCAAGGAAATACAGTGATAGATCATACCTCAGCAGATGTAAATCAGCACAGCTCCATTGCTTTCAAAGACCAGGAACAGCTGTTGAGCACAGTTATGTTGCTTTACACCAGCTGAGGCTCTACACTGGACATTTTAAATATTGAATCTCAATGCTTTTGAGATAGTAAATGGGAAAAAGGAGAAAAGAGATTTGTATCTGATGTTAGAGTGGTACAGCTAATGTTCCTGGCTTTAAATGAATTACAATCTGAGAACTGCAAGCTGTAGCATTTTCTCCTGCTGTTTTGGACACTCTCCCATCCCTGTGATGATTGATGCTGTGCTGGAAAACAAGTATGCAAGGAATTAGTTTGGTATGCTCCAGAGTTCATATGTCTTCATTGTAGGTAGTCCATATTGTGTCACGCCGTCCTTGAAAACCCTGCAAAAGAGCTTACAATTAAATTTGAGACTGTGAAGCTGAAACACAACTGTCAGGTGCCAGATGGCATTTTGGAACAGAAGGATTTATTCTAGTTTACCAACAACAAAAGAAAAACTTTGCTGAGTTCTTGCAAACTCCCTTGCCCAAGGAGACTGAGGGTGAAAAGGGAGGGGGGCAGCCCACAAAGCACCGAGTGCTGCACCAGCAGGTCAGCTCCCCAGGGGTCAGGGCTCACCCAGACAGGCTGATGGATGGGCAATTCCACCCGGTGTACTCTGGGGCTGGGATGTTTTCCCTGTGTCTTTAGGTCTGGCTTCGGTGGCTCCTCTTGGTGCACAGCTTAGGAGGAGCACCAAGCCCACCTGGGCTGGCCTGAGCCCACCCTGAGAGCTCTGAGGTGCTGCAGCAGGAGCTTCCACAGCATCACTTGGTGGCACTGGGCCAGACATGCTCAGCTCTGAGGAGACAGGAGCAAACTAAGGGGGGACACAGGGCTCCCCAGAAGGAGACAGGAGCAAACTAAGGGGGGACACAGGGCTCCCCAGAACCCAGCACAAGGCTCCCTTCTGCTGCCCTGCCCTTGGAAATGGTGGCCTCAGGCAGCACTTCCCAGGTCCCAGTCAGTAAAGCTGACACAGCTCCCCTGAAGGCAATTCTTAGCTATGAATTTGCCTGCTTTCTCCAGGCACCCATCTCCAGGTCAGTGGGATGATGCTATGAGGTTCCCTGTTTCGGTGCTGCTTTCCATCGGGAATTGCTTCCCTCTGGATTCTGAGTGCCCAGCCCTTGCAGATTTTGCTGCAATGAGAAGAGATGGTGATTCAGTGACACATGAGAAGAGGAGAGAAAAGGAAAAAAAAGTTTTGGAAATCCTTTAGTACCCTGAAACTTCACTATGTTCCAGTGACATTTCCTAAGTGATTAAAAAAAAAAAAAAAAAAAAAGAATCCCCAAGAAAGATGAGGATCATCAAATCAAAGCAATTTAGCACTTCATGACAAGAAAGATTAGCCCTGCCCAGTGCTCATCTTGGTTGAAAATGATTTAAATAAAGCTATAAATCTTCTGGAAATTATGCAACATTTTGTGTCAGCCAGAAGCTTCTGCCTGGATCTGTGTGTGCAAAATACAAAAATGAAACTCACGTTCCTTTGTAAGTGACCCACTGGAGATGCTCATTTCCATAGGGGCAGAGCAGGGAGGCAGCTGCTCCTGGGGACCTGTGTGACTGTGCCTGTGCTGTTGTCACCAGGGCACCTCTGCACTGTCCCCCCCGTGCCCCTCTGCCAGGCAGCCCCTGGACCTGGCAGCAGCACTGGGGAGGGATGGATGAGCCTGTCCCTGCTGCCTGGCCTGGCAGGGCAGGGGTCAGGAAGAGCCACTGAAATCCTGGGTGTGCCAAGGTCAGCCCCAGCAGCTGCAGGCCTGGCTCTACCCCGAATCCCTGAGCCCCTGGGGTATGTGAGCCCCTGGGGTATGTAATCCCCTCCTCCCCCACCCCAGCTGCCAAAGGGCCACTGAGGTTTGCAAGATTGATGTCTCCTGTGCACTCCCTGCATTCCAGGGAGAAGACTTTTGGGCTTACCTCAGGATAACAGTTTCAGAACTTGGGCATTTGTAAAGCAGACTGATCGTCCTTTGTGGCTTTCTGCAGAGACAGGCAGTGCCATGTATTGGCCCATCAGAGAAATCTGGAATTTAAAAAAAATCTTCTGAGGGCACAACAGCTATCTGTGACTGACTGTATACAGAGAGGGTATCTTGGCTTCTTTTTTGATTTATTTTTATTTATTTGATTTTATTCCCCTTCCCTTTTGGAGGGCTGCCATTCTGGATGCAGAACATCATTATTTCAGATCAATCACATGAGCCTTGCAAATCTTCTCCAATGCCTATTAAAAGGTTTCTCCTCAGAGACAGGGATGGAATGGGTTATTTTAAAAAATGGAAGGAGAAAAAACAGATTATTTCACACTCTTTCCCAGGTTTTCAGCTCCAGCTGGAAGGTGCCAACCTTCTTTTCCAGGGTGTGGGTACCTGTGCAGGAGTGAGGGGAGGGGAGGGAAGGTGGGAGATCTCTCCAAACAGGGCTCAGCACCACCTTGGACCTGTGCCCCCAAGGAAGGAGATGACTGGGTGGCCACTTTGGGACTGACAGACAGTGACCAGTTTCTTTCTGTTCCACTTTGCAGCTGGGCAGCCTCACGTGGTGGACCAGGCACAGAAAAGCACCTGCCATAAACCTGAAAAACTGCAGGAGTGAAGCAGCACAGATCGACCCAGAACACCTGGTGGAAACTGAAGCTCCAGGCGATAAGGAGGAGGCAGGTGGGAGTCTGTCTGTGAGCAAACACACTCTGGGGCCTGGGAGTGCACAGCCAGGGTCCCCTGCAAGTCCCTAAAGCTCACGAGAGGCCACCTGGTGCTTTCACTGGAGCTGGGGCTTGCATTTACAGTTATAAGGGTGTGACAAACCAAAGTGTTGTGGTTCTTGGTCCTCCCAACCTACCTTGATGTCACAACCCTTGAATGGGTCAGAAGAGCTGCCATTCCTGACAAAAAAGAGCACCAAAATAGCAGCACAGTCAGAGGGGACAAAGAGACCCTGGGAGCAGACATTTGCACTTTGTGCATGTCCTAGAATGAACCCACAAGCCTCACTTGTCTCATTTCCGTGATGCCAACAGGATCTTTTCATCTTCCCTTAGGATGTAAGCCATGGTTAAAGCTCAGACCTTAAATAGCTGTGTGTCCTACCAGGGGGATTTAATGGGAAGGAAGGCAGAGCAAAGTGAACTTAAAGAGTGGTCAGGAGACAGAGCAGTGGCAGGAGGTGCTACATAGGCAAATTCTTTTCAGAGCAGACAAAGCTTTATTCTGCAAATCTATTAAAAAATGCAGCTTTATGGTTTTGAGCTTAACCTTCAAAGGTTACAGAGCAGAAACCTCAGAATCAAGACACACACAAGATTTCCTCACTCCTTCCATTTGCTGGTCAGTCTAAAGGACTCTGGAACCAATCACAGCCAAGCTGAACAGAAGTGAACATCTAAACAAATCCCTTATTTTTATTTCCCCAATAAAGTAAATTTGGGGTTAAGTTGAATGCAGTCATTCAGCATTATTTCTGATTTCTTATCAATTCCCAGTTTGTTTCACTAGATCAAATTTTTATAAACAAATATCTTGGTATTTTGGTAATTAGCAGAGATGAGGAAGGAAATGTGAAACAGTAGTTGACAGTTTAATGAGGGTTTTTTCTGGGTAACACCTTTTTTCAAGGCCCTATAACATCCTGGATTTAAAAAAAAAAGGTTATATTTAGAAAGAACAGGACATGAAATACAGCACAGGACTGACAATTAAAACACAGACTTCACCTGGCATGCCATGCGTAATAAACAAGCCAGGATAACTCTGAATGGACCATCATGATGCTGGGAATTTTTAAAAGTGGATGGAATCTGGGTTGGGGAGGAAGGGGAAGAGGTTTGCTAATTAACTAATGAGTGATTGGTGTTGCAATCAACTGACTGCAATCAGGCTGTGCTGTATATGGTGAGGGGAGAACTTTTCCTTTTCCTTTTCCTTTTCCTTTTCCTTTTCCTTTTCCTTTTCCTTTTCCTTTTCTCCTTTCCCTTTTTTCCTTTTCCTTTTCCCATTTTTCCTTTTCCTCTTTTTCCTTTACTTTTCCCCTTTTCCTTTCCATCATCATCCTGCATCTCCCATTAAGGTGCCTCTCAAGCCCCACTGCAGACTGGCCCATGCCCCTCCAAACGACAGGGAGAAGGGAGGGAAGAGTCCCAGCAGTTTCTAACAGCCATGTTTTGGTTCCCCTCTGGCAGCAGCCAAGCCTCCCTGCTGGAAAATGCTGTATTTGTGGTTCTGTGGTCTGCCCACCAGCCCCACGCCCACCCTGTCCCAGGAGGAGAGAGCTGCCCTGGAGCAGAGACTGACCAGCATCGAGGAGAAGCCCCTGTGGAGGATTGTGTGCAATGCCAATGCTGTTCTCCTGCTGACCATCAACGTCTTCCTGTGGGCGTATTTCGGCTGAGCTGGGGGTGGCAATGGCGTGGCTTTGGTTGCTCTCACCTCCCTGTCTCAGCTGGAAGCAGCAGGTGACAGAGGCCCTGGTGACAGTCTCCGAGGTGGTGGCACATGGCAGCACAGCCTTTCCATGGAGGCACTGTTTGCTGGGAATGACTGTAGGGCTCAGTTTCTCCAGGAGGGGTAGCCAAGACTCAGCACTGGTCACATCTGGGATGCAAGGGATGTGTGGGACAGCATGTGGGACAAGTCAGGAGGTCTGGGGTCAAGTTTAAGGCTGCAGAGCTGAGCCCAGCAAGGAGCAAAGGCTTCGGAAAGCCCAGCTGTGGCATGGCTGGGGCCTCTCTCAGGGCTGGCTGTGCACTGTTGTGCTTAGGGGAAGGAGTTCTGGTTTACACTGGTGGGGGGAAGGAGGCTTAAACACTACCTGTGGTTTTTTATATGGCCAAAATTCAGATGGGATCAGAGGGATTAACTCAGCAGTGATAACCTTGGCTCCCATGACCTGCGTGGGACCCCTCCCACCCCACCCCTACTGGTATCAGCAGTGGGGACAGGGGGCTTCTTCCTGCTCCCCCACCCTGCCCCCTCGGCTGCACGAGGGCTGGGCTCATTCCAGCTGAGCCTGTTTGCTCACGGGGCTGACGCTGCCCCTTTCCAGCATTTCCAGCAATAAAGGTGCCTCAGTAACCAAGCCAGTCCTGACTGTGGCTGATTGTGGTGATCTATCCTGCTCTGGCACACAAAGGGCTCATGGGACCACAGCGACCTGGCTGTGGCAGGGAAAAGAAAAATCCTTCCTTGGGGCCTGGTTCAGGATCTCGCTTTCTTGAGCAAGTTCGGGCTTCTCTGACCCACCTCAGTGCCATCACAGAAGGTGGCACAGCCAAAATCTTTGAAACCACAAAGAGACAGCAGCACCCAATGTTAACATCTGTGCCTGGAGCAGGCTGAAAATGCCCCCAGGGATGTGGCCCTGCATCCAAAGGGCAGGTCCAAGTCACCACGGGCTGTGTGGGGAGGTGAGGGTACACAGAGAAGCACAGCACTGTAACAATGACCAAAATGAGTCAGCAAGGGGGGAAAAAACAAAGCTCTGTTTCCACCAGGCACAGAAAGGTTGGGGCATGGTTCCCCTGCTTGTCCCATTTGGATGGAGCAAGATGGGTTTGTGCTGGCCTCATGCAGGTTAATTTAAGCATTTCTCATTCTAAGAGGAAAAAGTGGATTTCCTTTTAAGGAGGGAGATCTCAGCTCCGTGAGCTGCCCATCCATCTCCATGGGAAGAGACAATGACACAGAGCTTGTCTTGACTTTCCTCTATTCAGTTTCAGGCAGGAGGTGCCCAGATCAGAGGGTGTCTAAAAACATTTGGAGAAAATCAAGTTACCAGTGGTGATTAATAGCTGGCAAATGTCTAATAAGAACAGGTACATTTTTAGTGCATTTAGAAATACCAGGGCTCTCACCTCCTCACCCTGGGCCACAGAGACCCTCAGCAGCTCTCAGCTCGATGGGTTTATTGGCTTTTTCAGACCACACATCCCCTTAAATCATGGAGACAGCAACACAGAGCAGGGTGAGGAAATTGGGACAGTTTAAAAAACTTTTGATATCATTTTTTTCCCTTAAGAAAAATTCAGTTTTGCAGAGAGTAGAACTGAATTTTACTCAGCCTTTTTTTAATGATAAAGTATTTTTGATCTTTGGTTATATGATGAGTTCTTCCCCACCCCATCTCACCCCACAGCTCCTTGAAGGTAACTTTTCATTTAAAATGATGATGTTGATGTTGGTCAAACAAAATAATGCACTTTGAGAGCTGTGACTGCATCTTTGAGCTTGGCTCAGAGAAGGAGTAGGGACACCCACACTGCCAGATGCAGCCAGCTGTGCACTCCCAGGAGGAACACATTTCCTTGGAAAACTTATTTGACTTCACTACTCTGCTTTGAAGCGCTGGAGTGAAACACAAGAGAAAGGAATGATTGGGGAGGGGGAGTCTGAGAGGTTTTATTGAAATAAAGCAAAGTTATCTCAAAATATCTTGACCTTTGCTTGTGTTTTCTAGAAAAACAGTGTAATTAGCTGAAAAAAAAAATTAAAACCAAATAAATCAAAAAATGAAACCCCAGCTGAACAGGAGCCCTGTGCAGCCTGGCTGTGGCAGCAGGGGATGAGTTGTGGTGTCCTAACAAGAACACATCACTCTCAGGCTGTAACCAATATCCAAGTGCTTTGGCAGCAGATGTTATTAATGATGCCAATACATATTTTCTTATTAATCTTCCATACTAGGCTTGTGTCTATCTGCAAATGATTATCATTCATTTTCCTGACAAATCTATCAAGATCATTTATTACTGTTCGGCAAAGGATCTTCTTTTAAACAAAGATTAATAACATTGCATTTTATCTGGCTGCTGAGCCAAAGGAAATGAAATTAACAACGAGCCCTACAAACATGTCATCACTTTAATTTACCGGAAAATATTTTAAAATGTTATTTAAAAGAATATACGCTGTGGTGGGCACAGTTTATTACAAAGGAAAGGAAGCAAACCACAGGCATTTTAGCAGGGTGAAGAGTAAGCAAACAGGGCACTGTTGTTCTCTGGTTCCTCACACCAGAGCTCTGGGACAAGGAGGGAGAGGCTCGCACAGCCTTGCTGGCATGCACAGATGGGCCCCTGCCCAGAGGAATTGCAGCTGGAGATCCCTGATTCTCAGTTAAAAGGGATCCTAGCCAGGATCACAGCTCTCATTCCTGCTGGGAGCACTGCCCTCACTGTGTTCTTACAGAAGGGAACTCTCTGGGGTAAAGCTCGTGGGGCTCTGAGGGAGAGGAGGGCACATGTGGGCTGACAGAGTGCCAACACCCTTCTGCATCTTTGGTCCCCAGGAGGAAAAGAAACTCACTACATTTATGTAGTTTAGTTTCCTTTCTTCTGCACTCTCCTCTAACTTTCGCTTCCCTCATTTGTGTAACAAAATAAAAATAACAACAACAACAATAATAAATATACACCAAAGAACCTATCAAAATCCTCTTCCTACTTTTACTGGTATGGGTCTAGAATCCTTCAAGGGGAGAAGGGAGGCCTATAGACATCCCGTGGCTCTTTAATTCCTGCCTTGGGATCCTGTATCACACCTGAAGCCACCTTCATGCCTTCCCTGCACCGTCTCGAAGGCAATTCCAGCAGCTCTGTGTGTCCATCCCCATCACAGCTCACGGGGGTGGTAGTTCCATCTGCCACAGGCTGGCACCGAGCTGCCGCTGCTGCCATTCCAGCACAGCCCAAGATCTCAGCAGCAGGAGCCGAAATTCCAGGCAGTGCAGGATCACAGCCCCGCTGGCCAAGCAGGGCCAGATGGCAGCACCACGCCAAGGACAACAAACAGTTATTAAGTTGTCAGAGCCCGAAGCAAAGTCAGCCTGAGCTGCCGAGCTGGTGCCACCTCTGATTCCCAGGAACAAGCTGTCCCCAAAGACACTGCGGGAAGGCTCCTGGAGAGGGCACTTGAGCAGCTCTCTGTGAGCCACGGGGTGTCCCCCGAGGAGTCCCTGTGCCCCAGGAGTGGTGTGGAATGGGGCACACGGGAGTGCAAAGCAGGAGCCTCTGCACACCCAATGCCCAGCTCCTGCTCTGGGGTTTCTCTGCAGGACTGTGATGGGGCTGCTCGACAGGATCAGGCACTGGGATGGAGATCATCGGGAATGCTTCCTCTGCCATTCTGGTTTAGACTAACCCAGGAAGCTTTAATTCTTTATTTCTGTGGGAAGGACCAGGGTGACCATTTGAAGAACCCCGTAATTATTGCCACACGTTCCAAACAGAAATGCTGTTCTGTGACTTGCTCCTGTGGCTTCCACAAAAGCAGCATCCAGTTTAATATGTGAGGCTCATAACCAGCTCACACAGGGCAATAGTTCTCTTCAGTTTGAAGAGAAAAAAAATTCTGCTGGAAGCACAGCAAGTAGCAGTGTCAATTTTTCATTAACCTACAGCTACTGTCTCTGTAGACTTACAGCTATGAGTAAGATTACTGTTATAATTTTTTCTGGTCCCTAAGGGAAGTGAAAAAAAAAAAACTTCTCAAAACTTTTAAGGTCATTAAAAATCCACCTTTAAATTGGAGGTAGTCTCAGTTTACTTTCATATTTCAAAATCAAATCTTAGCTGCAGCCTCACTTCAAAGCAGAAATGTCAGTCGCTTTGTTTCTACTTCTGTGAAAGAAGTTCCAGCTTATACACGAGTTGAATGCCAAGTAAATAGATTTTCCTGGGGAACAAAGGCAGCTTTCTTTTGTTTGTTTTAAACATATGTAAATAGAGTCCCAGGGGCTGAGCTGCCTGTCACTTCAACCAGGTTCACACTCATGTCACTCCAGCTGGTGATTTCTGACCGACCTCGGGTCAGGACTGCAGAAGTTTCCCTCCCCACTCCTCCACAGCCACATCAAGCAGCTGCTTGTGCCCTTCCCCTCCAGCTCACACCTCAGCAAAGGGGAAGCAGACTAATAGGGATTCCTTTTTTGCCAGTTCCTTAATTCTTTTGGGTTCTGTTTTGTTTTTAAGCTCTAGATACAGAATCACAGAAATACTCTGGTCCTCTGTCAAAGCCACTGTGGTGCTCCTTAAATCTGTGGGCTGGGCAGAGCAGAGCAGTGACTGGAATCCCTGTACACCACCAGGGACCAGCTGGGCTGTGCCCACACAGCAGCCATGGATTAAAGGCTGATGGCACCCACTGGCTCGTGATCAAGATGATGGTGGGCAGGAAAGAAACAGGAATGGGTTGGTAAGAAAAATACCCTTTTTTGGTCACCCAAAAACCCACTTTTTTGGGTATCTTTCTTTAGCAGAAGGTCACCATTGCTCTTGAGCTTCCTCTTTTCAGTACCAGGCATTTAAGGAGTGGAGCGTTATCCCCCTCAGAGCCAGACAACACTGAAGAGGAGCAGGATCCCTCCACACATCCAGGATCCCTCCACACATCCAGGATCCCTCCACACATCCACCTGCTCCCACTCCAGGGGTCAGAGCTCGGTGCAAACACCACTGAGCACAGGGTTTGATCCCTGTAGGAGCCACACACTTCAGGGCTGGCCTCGATGGCTCTCCTGGGTCCCTTCCAGCTCAGAATATTCTGTGAAATCTACTCACTTATATTATTTTAATTTAAACCAGCAGATCAATGGAAAATTGAGCACTTCATGCTTGTCATTTCCAAATGACTCGGGTTATATCTCAATCTTCAGCACTTCTTTTGGGTGCAAGACTGGGCAGCACTGAGGGATGCATCAATTTATAGGCTCTGCAAAAGCTGCAATTAAGGAAAATCCTCAAACACACGAGAAACCTCAATTTTGATTGGCCACGTTCCCATAACTTATTGATAATTCAACTCACTCGAGGATTATTCAGTGTTTTCCTTCTCCCTGCTTTTTTTATCTCTTGACAAGTTTACAAAGAGAAGAATGGAGCTGAGCTGAGCTGCACTCCATCCAATCTGCTGCCTCCACAAACGGCAGAGGAGCTAAATGAAGCCCAGAACATATGGCACTGTGCTGACAGAGCTCCCAAACTGGTTCTGCATGAGCAACAAGGAACATCTTGAAACGCACAAGACATATGTGTTTTAGGAAGAAGATTGAAGTGTTTCATAATAAAACAGGACAAAGTGAAATACAAGTGCTGTATAAAATTTTAATTAAAAACTGGTTTTACCCCTCGACGTGAATATACAATATGTTTCCCAGATGGATTTCATATTTAAGTATTATCCAAACCAGAAACATAAATGAGACAAATAAAGCCTTCAAAAATGGCACAGAGGCTAAAATGTATGTAAACACTAGATGACTGTGGTGAAAACAAGGCAGGCAGGGAAAGCAACCTCTTAGCAAGTGTTTACTACTGGAATACTGAATGAAACAGTTCCTACAGCTACAGTCAGGGTAACAATATAAATACAAGCATTAGAATTCACCACCACTCGGTGATTAAATGGTGCTTTTGTTACTCAGGAGTTGCACAGGTTATTTCCTACACTGATAATTCATGGTATAGAAATGCAGAATTCATGGCAAGCCAGGCATCAAACACTCTCCACGTCTGCCCTGCTCCCAGCCTCCCACCCTGCTCTGTGTGAAGCTCTCTTCATTCCATGCCATCAGCTCCACAGGGTTGTGCAAAGGCCTGGCCACAGAACAGAACTTTTGTGCTGTCTCCTCGGGATCAGTAAATCCTTACGAAGCAGGAGCGATGTTGTTTTGCAGCAGCAAACTCCTTTCCCCGAGGAGGTGAGAAGGTGGCTCAGATCCCCACAGCTCAGGCTGCAGAGAGTTCTCTGCTGGGCCAGAGGCAATCACCCAGAATTGAAGGGAAATGCCCATGAAGACAAAGCACAATCTCCACATAGATCAAGCAAAGAGAAAGATTACAGTTTCTTTATGTTGCCGTCCAGACAAATTATCACCACACTTCAGAGAATTTCTCACAAAGACAAACTGGGAACAAACTCCATGCCTTTGGCAAGCCAACACTGATAAAAGGAGCTACAACCACATCTTTTAAGGGCTTTGGTTGATGATGTTTTGAATTCCATTGAATTCCATGGGGAAAGCAGCAGAAACCAACAGTAATTAAGGGTGCTTGTGCTTAATAGTTCCTGTGCAATGGAAACAGGAATATTGGGGGTTTCAATCACCTCCACAATGCTGCTGCATTGGTTGGAACAGAAAGGAACTGGGCAAAGACCAATTCTCTGCTGCTCCCAGAGACATCACCTAAGGCAGATACCTCTTCTGTCAGGGAGGCAGCTCATCAAGATCAGCCCTAGAAGTGCTGTTCTCTCTTAGCTTCAAGTGTTCTCACTGGAACCAAGAGGCTCAATTTCATTGATTTGAAAGTTTCCTCAAATTCCTTAATTACTAAACAAATCTCATGAGAAATTCTCAGCATCCTGATACTGATCACTCCATGACCACTGAAGTAATTAACACCATGGCCTTTCCTATGACCCAGAGATTTCACATTACCAGATTTATACAGCAAGACACCACTGCTAAAAGGCTGAGAATTTTTTTGCATAGTTCAGTGTTTCAGAAAACAATTCAAGCTTAAAAACTGGGAAGAGCAGAATTATGTACCAAGTTATTCTGAAGGCAGAGATTCCCTCTCTGACAAACCCATGGCACACCACACAATATTTTCCACTGTCACATTGCACCCCTTGTTCCTGGGGGGAGGGTGAGGACAAATGATGTGAGAGATGTTAGCAGTGCTAGTTAGTACACAGAGCAAACAGCACTAAGACATCAGGATGAAAAAAACAATTTATATTAAAAAAAAAAAAAAAAAGATATCATAAGAGCAATCAGTGTGAGGATATGAACCCAGATCATGCAGGAGACAGAAGCTGAGCAAGATACCAACTGCAAAGATTAGCTCCTAAGAGCACATGTAGTAAAGCAGCTCATTATCTTTTCTAGCCTTCTCTGATCAAGATAGAAATCTATTAAATCTGATTAAGATTTGTTTAATAATTGTCTCATTAAAACATAATAAACCTGGGAAAATTAAAATAAAGCCTTTTTAGTAAGCTGGAGATGAGATGGGACTTTTCAGCCAGGCTTCCATAAAATAATTTCTTTAACATTCACCTCAGGATCCCAAGGCACTTCACAGTCATTTAATTAAGCTTCAACAGAGCACAAACTCCCCATTTTACAGCTGAGGTAACAATGAGAAGGAGTTTGGAAAAGACTATTTAATACTGAGCCGAGCTAAATGTTCTGTTATTTTATCCCAAAAATAGATTCCCAACATCTCCAGGTAGATTTCTTTCTCTCCTGACAATTTTGGCAGCCTCTGAAGTAATAGTAAAATTCAAACATGTGATGCACAATCTAAAGAAGAGCCCTCATCCCTTCCCAAGCTGCTCAGCTTTGGAGCACAAACACTGCTCCCCATCTATCTTACACAGCTGCTCCTACCTGTTCCCATCACTCCAGCCATCCCTACACTTCTTATCCCCAGTAGAGCAATTCAAGCTTCTCGTCCTCTCAAAAACTTAGATAAGGCAAATCATTAAAGAGTTTGACATTTTTGCCTTTAATTCACATCAGGTCAGTGACTGAGTGATTGCCAAAGCAGCTACTTCTCAGCCAAGGGTTTGCATTTCTACTGAACACAGGCAGGCACTTTGTCTAAAGCCAGCCCAAGATCCTAAACTGTACCAAGTTATTCACAGGAGAGATGGAAGGGAGCAAGTGGGAAGCAGAGTCTGACTCACTAAAATGAAAGTGATTAAAATATTGCACTGATTGCATCCTGCAAGCATCACTGGATGCTGAACAGCATTTGGTGAGAATACTCGTGGGTTATAATAACTTGGGGAGGGCAAGAGAGAGACACAGACTCTACAGAAAAGCACTAATTCACCTCTAATGTGGCCTATTATTGCCAGATTTGAGTAGGCAGCTTTCCTTTAGGAGCTAAAATGACGGGGGTGGAATTATGCCATCCCACTGTGACTAGAACTTTGAGGATGGCAAAAGATAAGGAATGAGCCCAGAAAATGCTATTTAAAGCTCCACTCAGGAACCCAGGAATTTGCATTTGATAGAAGGGATTTAAATTGTATCAGAAGGCAAGGTGCACCAAACAATTACGGTTTATTGCTGTGTTGGTTCAGTGCCTGAACCTCCACTTCTCCCAGGCTGCAGGTCCAGAGGAGCAGCCATGCTCAGAGCTGTGTGTGCTGGCAGGGCCACCTGAGCAAACAGGGAAGGGCAAAATCCTTCTGAAAACATAGTGCCTTGAAGATTTGGATCAGAGTAATTTGGGTCTGAAGTCACACTCCAGAGGAAAGTTTTCTCTTTACCAAACTGGATTTCCAGCACGGTGCTCGGAGGAGAGCACTTTGCTGCATCACAGCGTGCGAGTTTGGAATGACTCTGACCCAGGAGAGGAACATCTCCTGCAGCAGCTGATTCAGAGAGACATTAAACACACATCTCCCTCCCAGCTGGAGCAGGGCCAAAGACAGTCAGAGCCTGTCTGCTCCATTTGATGGCATGCTGCAGAAGAAGGCTACACTGAGAATATTCACACTGGTCAAAATTCAATAACAACATTTTTTCTCCCATCCAGTTTTCACCTTTGCTGAAAAATTTTTCATCTTTGATGAGAACTGAAGGTTGCCATATTACCATATGCTTCCTTTCTTCAGCTAGGGGAATCAAACAGATACACTCCAGCCATTCCTTGGACCCCTTGAAAACACCACCTGGCTTTTTTATACTGGCCCCCAACCTTTCTCATGCTCTCATGTCTTGAATTCAGGGCAACTTGTGTCCTTCATCGAACATATAGAAAAAGCCCACAATAATCCCTCAGCATTCAGGCCTTCTCACACTCTGAACAAACAGGGACTGAAATCTGCTGGATTGCTGGGGAGGGAAAAATCAAACAGGTTTTCTATGCCACAGAGCCAGATCAGGCCAAAGGGGAGCAGCTAATCTTCAGAAGACTAACTTTTACTGAGCTGTGACACTGAGGAGGGAATGCACAGAGAATATTCAATGAAAACTGCAGGATATCACGAGAACAAGACTGAATCTTATGGCTCAAACACACAAAGGAAACTGCAGCAACCTTCAGGTTTTAACAGACTAATTTTACACCAAAACCATGCAAAGTATCTCTCAGAATCTGCCCTGCCTATTTAAGATCTACTTCAATATAGCTACTCCTCTGAGCAGAAAGAAAACTATTCCTTTGTGGACTAATATGGGGTCACTGAGGAGGCCAGTGAACACCAGGTCCTGGTAGTACAACCTTCCATGGCCTCCAGGCCTTCAGGGACGCAGCTTGGGCACGTTTTACTTTTCACTTTTGCAAAAAGAAAGTGTCCTGCTACCTCTCAGAGTGACTCAGCCCTTCTCCATCCATGAGGCTGTGCCCCCAATGCCCTGTGAAAACACTGATGTGCTAAATGGCAGCAGGGACAGAAAGATATCAGCCTTAATCCCCTTCAACTGGTCCAACAGGTACAAGGAATAGAAATGTCTGTGAGACACTTCCTTGAGCGTGCCCTTGCCTGGAACAGCAGCACACAGCCCTTCCACGTGCTCTCCCACCAGTGGAATTGCTCACCAACTGCTTTCTCAAATCAATTATGTTGTCTCAGCATTAAAGGAGGGAAGGCAGAATAGACCAACTTTTTGTTTATGTAGGCATGCTGGCAGGTTCCAGTCATATGTTGTGCCATCTGTACTGCTAACTTTATCCTTTATCTAATCACAACAGGTAAAATGGCATTGGTGGAGCTGACTCTGTTCGCTCAGATAGGGAGGCAGGCAGAACAGGCGTTTGTTTTTTCTGCATTCTGAGGGGAAGCAGGAGATGGACACTCTTGCCCTTTTAAAACATTCAGCTTTTCAATGGATGGGCAATTTGCCCTGGTCTGCTAATGTGGGATCTGCTCAGTGCAAGGCTGAAAAGGTTCCATCCCTGGGGAAAGCATCGAACTGCTGATGAACATTTGGTGGCCTTTAGCAAAAACAAAGTGATTTCTGCCAACAAGATCCCAGCAGACCGGGAAGGACAGGCTCCAAATTCTGTGGGATTGTGATGCAGGAATTTCAGAAGGCCTGTACAGAACACAAGGAGCTTGCTGACTAGCTCTGGTCTTTCCCCCTGCACACTCCTTTCTTATTCATATTTTTTAAAAAGACAAGTGTATTGGCAAATGTCATGGCTGCATTCAGGAGAACGTGGAAGCTTTCAAATGCAAAGGCTGTGTGAAGATGACCTTTCATCTGACACAAAGGCTGCTGGGCTGGGTGGTTTTCTTTTAAAATCTCACAGTATTAGTGCGATATTGTGGCTACAGGTGCTCAAAACCACTTCAAACACATGCCTATAGGTCCTATAGTACCAGACATTGTGCCCTTCTCAAAAAACAAAAGAAACAATTTAAAGGCAACTTTTTAGAAAACAATTCTCCTTGTTCCAGATGGGTCACTTTTAAACCAACACTCACATTCACCTTCCCCTTTAGGTGCCCTCTCTGACCACCTGGACATATTGCTTCTTCAACCAATTCTGTTTATGTTGCTAAATAGATTTAGTTATCTAATAAGAACTGGCTGCAGCTGAAACCTGAGTTGATGTCAGACAGGAATGCCCAGCAGACCTATTAGTCTTCAAACGACTCTGTGTTCAGAGTCTCAAAGGAGCAACACCATCTTGCTTAACTGTGGAGAGGATGTTTTGTTAGGGATTTTTTTTTCTTTTTTTGGGGGTGGATGTTAATCATTTCCTTTTGTCAAACCCCCATTTCTCCAAAACCCTGCCCAACCACAATGACCCCTTAAAAAATAGAGTACTAATATTGTTATATAAAAATAGGTTTAGTTACAAATACTGTACACTGTGCGTTTTGAGGGGAGTTGCTTTCAGGAATGTGTTTCTTGGTCTGTAACAGCACCAGCAGTTTTTTCATACATGTTTCTGTATATTTTTCCAAGACTCTCCTCCAAGATTGCTCTGTGAGGCTTCTCTTTGTACACAGCTGCAGGAGCAGACCAACATTCACCATTACCCAAGTGAACAGGAGCATTCTGCTGCACTAGAGAGCTGTCAAAGGAAAGAAGATAAGAAACAATGATCAAATCTAGATCTGGAAGAGGAATCAGCAGCACAAAACCAGCAGCAACACCAATGTAGAGCTGCTAAGCACAGACTACCTTCCACAAACCAAAATAAAAACTGCACTGCAGCTACTTTTAAGAAATGGGAACCTCCCCCATTTATGCATTCACACAAATCCTCCCCCACTTATCTGAGTACACTTCACAATGCCCCCCAAACAGAATTAATTTTCAGAGAACCTGCACTAATTCTGCTGTATTTTTGCAGGCTGTGTGACTAGGCAAGAGCAACACAGTAGGATTTTTGTGTCCTTTGAAGGTGAAATTGTAACCACAAGCAGCTATTTCAATATGAAGACAATCTATCAGGGGGATATTAAATTACTGTGGTTGCAGCTGTAAAGTGCTCTATCAGAAGCACCTTGGATTAAGTTTTCAACCAAATTCATTTTGATATAGTGGCAATCCAGGGCTCCTTCCCCACCCCATCTTCTGTGTCACTGTTTTAACACTAAACACAAATACAGGCTCATCTTTCAGTTGCTTTGAGAAATTATTTCCTAGGTCTATGAAGTGAAATTTATACTCTGAAAATCATTACAAAACATTGCCAAGTCTGAACAGTTTATATCTAAACATCCTGACTATTTGCTTCCTCTTGATGCTTTCCAAACAAAGGCTTGTGTCATATAATTAAATGAGCAATTTCCCTGTAATAAAGCATGAAACAAGAAGCTCAAAAATCATTAGAAAAAAAATTACAACCAAGGTGACATTTTTCACATCTGCTCAGAGATTTAGGCACTTAAGACCCTTAAAAATGAGGACTGAGTTATCTGCAGCCTTTTGCAAATGTTCTCAGTCTGGGAAATGAAACTGGAAATGTGAAGCTTAAGGTGACCATCTTCACTTAGGAAATGGATTACATTTCACAGGGAAGCTTTACAGTTTCTTATACACGTGACTTATTAATGGCAGTGTCTACTGCGATCAAACCATTACTTAAAACTGCATCGTCAAGTTAATATCTGGCAACACGTGACAAAATTGAAAGAAACTTTATGTCAAATCCATCAATACATGTATCCAGCTGCATCAAAACACATGGTTTTCACTTAAAGAACAGAAAAGGGGAAGAATTGGGAGATGTAGGATCAGTTTTCTAAACTCATATCTCTAAGCTTACATTGTCCCATGGAAAACAAAAGAAGGAACAGCTTTTGCTTTTAGATTTCTTACATTCAAATATCAGGGTGATGCCAACCTACACCAAATAAACAAGGCCTCTTGTGTGGCTCCAATATTAAAAAGAGAGGAAGGCCACTTTCACACTTACTCAAAAGGGCTCCATCATTTAAAGTCAGTCAATGGCATGGAGCAAATTTAAACCTGTTTATCATCCCAAGTTAACTGTGCTTCACAGTTTGGACACAAAGAAACCAACCTACCACACACAATGAATGAGAAGTTATAGAGGCCTGTGTCAAGTACAGACAAGTCAATACCCTGGGGACTCATCAACAACTGAAGTTTCACCTCCTCCTTCCTGCAGTTCATGGTACTTCACTTCTCATGGAGAATTGTCAGCCCAACAAGCAGGCCCAGTACTTGTAACTAAACAGCTCTGACACTTTTCCTTGGAATCTGTTTCCATCAGCAGCCTTGTGCTTGCCCTTTCTTCTCTTAAAAGCTGAATTTACTTAGAGACACTCAAAGTCCAACCACTTTAATTGCAGTAAAGACCCCAAAACCAACAGTAACTTCTACAAGTTCCTTGTTCTGGTACTGACAAAGACTTATAAAAAGGCTTAATTTTCCCTTCTCTTTTTGGAGGGGTATATGTTTGTATTTCCTTTAGCCAGCCCTTGTGCATGAGATACCTGGACAAAGCTACAGCAGGTTAGGGAAGAGTCCCTCTCCTGTCTCAACTGGAAACCAGCTGACAACCTGAGCCAAGCAATCTGGGAATTACACTCACAAATCATATTAACAGCAGGATTTCTGCACGCAACTCCCTGCTCTGAAATACCTGTCATATGCTTTTGTTCCCTCATACATCTCCTTTAAGAGTCCCAGAAGTTCTTTTCTGAGTGAATCATATACTAAATATTTCACAAAACACAGACCTTTTCCTTACTCCCAGTGGTTTTCAATCATCCATCTACTTTACTGCCAGCATTTGGTCGACAGTACCCTGTCCTTCCATGAACTCTGTCTCTGTCCTTGTATCCTGTTTATAGCACTGTGGCAAACACTCAGCAATCCAACTGTCCTCGAGGCCTTTATGTCTCACCCCCAGTGCTGCTGGCCTCTAAACCCAAGGAGCAGTCCTTTCCCAGCCTGAGTGCCACATTTCATATCCCATCACTTCAGGATTCTTGAGTATTAGGGTTTGTTTTTAATTTTTTTCATGGTGTGCAGTTTCAGGATAAATCTCAAAGTCCCAAAGCTGCCTCAAAACAAAAACTTGCACTTTCTCTCTCACAAACACATCCTACACAATTTAATTGCCCCAGCTGTCAGGACAAAGGATAAGGGAGCTGAAAGGCTACACAGAAAACAGGAGTGAGCACAGGTACAGGAGACACAACTCCAGCAGCAACTTCACAACCATACAGAAATCAGAGAAATCCATTGCACAGATATTGCAATCCCAGATTCCAAATCACAGGGGCTTTTTAAAAAGCCAGCAAATCATAAATGAACTTTTTCCAGCTCACAAATTTCAAGCAGAAGTTTGCTATGGTACCTATATTGAAATACCCTCCTTTCAGGGGTATACAGTGGTGGTTTGGGATGACTTTGTTAGAAAACAGTGTGTCACATTTAATTATCAAAATAAACCCTTCTCTTTTCTAATGGCAACACAAATATAGCACCACAGTTCTACAACTTCTCTCTGAATATAAAGAACACCAGAAAAGCCATAGGAGCCCAAAAAAGATTTACATTACTAAGTATCTCTCCTCCAACAGGTATCCAAAACATTGTACAAAATACTGTGTACATACACACAGAACATCAATATTGGTAACTTCTACTACAGAAGTCATCAAAATCGATCAATCAATCAATCAATCAATCTTATAAGTAAATTATTCAAATTAAACCCTGGTCATGTATGTAAGGAGTACACAGAGTAATTAATCTACATAAACCAGGTTTCTAAGATCTCAGGTTTCCAAGACAGCTTCTGAAATATGGCATGCTGAATCACAAAACTGTAATATATAAATTTGCTGTTGTTTTTGGAAAATGCTCCTCTTTTCTAAATGTTTTGCAAAAAAAGGAACAAACCAAAAAAGCCAGCCTCAAACCATATTACTAAATAAGCTTACATTTATTTTTGTACTCCCACAGTTTTAAGAAAAAAAATAACCAAGTGATTCTTTTAAAAGTGACATTTGCTCTCTGGTTGACAAATTGCAAAAACTTCTGCCCAGGAATCATTTTTACAGCCATGTCCAGTTCCAAACCCAGAGTTTTATGAAGACTATACTGTCACAGTGCCAAACAACATCAAAGGTATAATTATATTTAGCTGTATTTTGCTTTTAGGTGAGAAAGCTTAGTATGAGTAACACCTCCAGAAATCTTTTCTCTGTGCAATATAGGACAAAGCTCAAAATGGGAAGAGAAATTTTTAACTAAGTGTAAAAGGCAATATTGAGAATGAATGTTTTGTGTTGGCCAGAGAAAAGCTCCATACCTGCTCCGCAGCTCACTCATGGTTAAGGGCACATTATCTGAAGGTTCTCTTGTCTGAGGCAAATCATCCTAAAAAAACCAGAAATCAAATTCTCATTACCTTGGTTTCTGATTACAATGATCTCATTTCAAAAATACTTTATTTCCATTTAGAGGACTATTAAAGTGCTTACATTTCTTGGGGGAGAAAGGGACAAAGTGTAATGAGCCAAATGCCATTTATGAACACTTTTAATTAAGTTCAGTACAATTCAGCTAATAATTTTCAGGTAATAAACTGGAAAGAATTTCTAGACAGTGTAGGTCTAGAGAACTATGCAGACAGCAGAAGCTTCAATAATCCCCAACAAACACATTGGCAGAATGCTATGAAACCTACTGCTTACTGCTTTTCTGTTTCTTGCAGAAAAGGGGAAAAAGAACCTAAAACTTATTATGTTATCCCTTTCATGTGTTTTACCAGGCAGAAGAGTTCCACATATCTGAATTCTTCAATTTCATATCCAAGGCTGAGTACATGCTTACTGAACTTTAAAAAAAATCTGATACACTTAATGACCCTTCAGTCAGGTATTCTCCGTTGCTAGAATGTAGTTTTACCTTCAAAATGCTATCAAGACATTAATTAACCCAAATTTGACCTCTTAAAGAAGAAGGAAACAAAACACCCATGTGGAGGGAGCCAGCTGCTCACCTGAGATGGGATGGTAGAAATTCCAGCACACACAATCGTGTTCACTCTACTCTGAAGAGCAAAGACCCTACTTAAGGGCTGATATTAAGTGATGCTTTCAGCACAAGTCAATTGCTGTAAGGATTAGTAAACAAAGTCATCTCTCATGCTATAGGAGAAATAACTGGAAAAAAGTCTGCAGTAAAAATAATCACACTTGCTGGTAACACAGAACTGGGAGAAAAGACAATAAATATAGTGGTAGATGGCAATAAGATGCAGAGCAAGCTGAAGAGCAGCATATGGATGAGGAAAAACCTGAGAGAATTTATTGTGGTGAAATACAAGGTAATAAGTGTGTTTGTAAACAGGAAAGCTCTCTTCCTTCAGCAGTCACAGACTACAAAGCACTGAAGAGGAAATGGGGTACAGTGGTAAATAAAACTCTGCAGCATTTGCCAGAGGCAAATTATGTTCTGGAAAGCAAAAAAAACAAACAAAAAAAAAAAAGATGGAAATATTATGATACTGTCAGAGTGTCACAGCAGAAAGGTACAGTGGACACCCCAAGGAATCTGCAGCAGAGCTCCAGCCACACTATTTTACAGAGCACTATGAAAATGAAATTTCGGAAGACACAGCTGGATGCTTCTGGGGATGGTTATTTAGCATTAGGTTCTTTGGAATGAAACAGAGTAAGAGATACCTTTTACCCTATCAAAGTTTGAAGAAGATCTACATTGGAGCCAGAATCTGCTCACCACATTGCCAATGCAGTTGCTTTACTATTCCCTCACTTTCAAGTTGAGCCATTTACCTCAGCTATGCACTGTGCAACACCACAGCCTAGATATTGGGCCATGTGGGGAAGCACAACCAATCCTGGTGTATTTTAGAGCACTCACTGCACAGAGAACTGATATTTTTTTCCTTTTTTTAATCAGGTCAGCTGCTGTTAGCACAGCTTTCACAAGCCAGCTCTACACAACTCTCCAACACCACAAGACTTCTTTGTAGCATCCTTCCCTTCCTTTTGCTCAGCGGAAGGAATTGGAGTGAGAAAAATGATCCTTTGCCAGCACTGCTCTGACCAGATTGATAATTAAAGGCCCAGTACCCCAATAGCTGGATTTTTTAGGGCAGAAACATGAGGTTTTCCAAGAGAAGAAGAAAAAGTATCATCTTTGCTTATTAATCCCCATGAGGATTCAGCAAGTGTTTGATCCTGGAAGTGACAAGGTGCACTGAGAGAAAGCCAACAGAAAGCCCCACAATTCAAGAATTCCATCACAATGTTTGCAGAGTCTTTTGGACTGCATGGAGAGACCATGTAACCAATCATCCAAATCTCCTTATCATAAAGTCATGGTCTACTGTTCAAGGAAAGCAGTCAAGAACCACTGGAGATAGTTCAGGCTGTGCAAGCTTTCATTAAATGTAGGTGCTGGATTGACAGGAAATCCAGTTTGTTATCTTAAGTTCATTGAAACATCGGGGAAGTATTTGATGTGATTTTTCTATTCCGAGTGGCTGAAACACAGAAAAATGTCATGGCCATTTATTTGAGAGGCAGCAGCTCACAAAATCATAACATTCCCATGCAGACTCAGGGAGGTACAGCATAAACTAGATCAAATAGTCTTAGTGTGCAAGAGAAAAGATCTTTCTGATTTTAAAGTAAAAACCACAACTAAGCTAAAAATGAAGATAGAACAGAAACAAGAAAATAACCAGATTAAGTGAGAATGGGGTGAGACAATGAGCTGCCCAACTTGGGGACATAAATAGACAGATAGATAAATAAATAAATAAAGACTTGAGAGTGAAGACAGATGTTCTTCAACCCATCCTGCAGCAGTGGATCAAGACAGTAAAGATCACCCCTGCCCTGGGTTTCCTGTAGCCAGTGGAGTCCTCCCATCCCAGCCAGCACAGCAGTGCTGCCCCCGCCCTTGCTGTGGGGAATGTGAGGGGGGACATCAGGGCTCCCACACTTTTTACCCCATTTCCCACTAAAACAGGGAACTACAGCCGAGGGGAAGGGTGGACAGCTGGGGACAGCAGCAACTTGAAATTGCACCAACATTCAAAAGCAGATTTCTGTCAACATTCCATTTCCTATGAGGGAAACTGAACCAAAAAAAAAAGCCTTTCTCCACTTTGGGAGACTTATGTCTCTTCTAACTCATCAATAACATTTCTGAGTTAGATTGACTCCTAATCATCTTATATCATACTCATGATTATGATCATTATATCATAATCATCTCTTATCCTTACATCCTTTTCATCTCACCTTTCTTTTGCCTCACCTCACACTCAAGATTCTAAATTCTCTGCAGATGAACAATCTTCTTATTCAGCTGGTACAATGCTCTGGCCTTTTTTGAGGAACTGTGTTTCTCAAAATCACAATAGGAAAATTTTTGTCTGTCTAAAACCACACCTCAAAATTTCATCAAGGGTAAAATATTCTGTTCCCGGGTGCAATCTCATTAGACAAAGAGCTCTGTTCATTGAAAGCCAGGTAATTAAGGGGAAAAAACACACATCTGAAGAATAATATTAGCTCTAGAAACAGCTGGATACATGCAGCTGCTGATGTGCAGCTGCACAACATGTTAAGCCTTGATGTTCTACACATCTGTAACATTTTTTGCTTAAACTGGAAGTGGAGAATCAGGATATGAAAAAACCCAAACCCCAACATAATTGTCCTCAATAAGACATGAGAGGGTTGTCTGTACCACTTGCCCATAAAGGCTAAAGATAAGGAGGCTTCTGAAATCAGTGTGAAACAGTTCAGCTCACACACCAAATTGATATTTCTACAACCAAGGCTGTCCCAAAGGACAACATTATAATAAATCCAAGACCGCACAGTTCCCTTTTTCAGCCATTTTGGAGAAGAGAGAGGATTTAGTTTGCAGTCAAACTTACAAATATTAGGCGCTGTCTAGCACTGTGTGTCCTTAAAATACTTTTCACTCTTTTATGGATCTCATCTCCATTTGCTGGTGAAAGCCAATCAGTGCTAAATCTGCAAGAGGGAGAGGAAAAACAAAGTGAAGAAATATTTTCTTGTTGGAAAAACTCATTGATTCAGATTTCTTTTTCCTTTTAATTATGAAGCATGCATTACTTCCTCCTATTTGGAACACACAAAATGTTTAGATTTGATTCTTTTTTTCCTCTGGAGTACAAGTAAAGAAACATTTCAAAGCAGTGCATAAACAGTGTACAGCCACAACACCTACAGAAGACACAAAACATAGAAAATGTTGATGATTTTGTAACTTGAGTAATATTTCTGTAACGTTTGTGTGGTCCCTACAGAATAGAAAAGCTATACTATTCCCAGTGATCAGGTTTCAGTTGCCTCTTTAAAGGAAGTATTGCACACATGAAGTTTGTTTCTCTGGAATAAATCAAAAGGAAGGTAACCCCAGTGCATGCAAACTGGAAAACACATGGAGTTAAAAACCTGCAAATTCAGTCTTTATTTCACAGGAGGAACTGCATTTAAGTTTTTTTATATTAAAAGCCATGTACCTTATTTGGTATGAGTAGCTTAAAACAAACAGCTACTTTTGGATTTTACCCTTTTATATTTTGCACCACATTGTTTTCCACTTTACTAAAAAAGCCCTCATCCTTCTCAGCAAGTTCAGAAGCTGGCAGAAATTTCATATCAATAGCTATTCTCCGTCTCTTAAGGGAAGCAACTAAGATTTAAGGATGGGATTGTTTACATGCCAACCACATGTTATTACATTAAAAAAAGTAATTTTTTTTTTTAAAGAGACACCAATAGAAGGAAAGAATAATTGGAGGGAAGTTATGAAAGGCTTACTTATATAAGCTCATCACACTGGATAGAAACAGAGCACCAAATGAAGATTGTGCATCTTCATTTCAATGTTTCCTAAGCCCTGAGAGCTTGACTTTGCACCAAGAAAATCAAAACTCATGATGTGGTATCATGCTAATGCGAGCACGGGTCACTGGGCGAGCTGCGAGCTGGCAAACCAGGCACTGCAATCGCAGCTGCTGAACAGCAGCCAACAGCAGCACGGAGCTGCCATTCCCTGGCTGCATTAGCAGCACCAGGAACACTGACATGCTTTGGTAGCTTCCCAAATTTGATGCAGTGGAGAAACAGCAAGACTCTGAACCCTGAGATCCCCCAGTTTGCTCTGCACAGCGACTGGGACTGCCAGCTCTTCTGCCCTCTTCTCTCCAGTTCATCACATTCCCTGTGTTATCCAGTCTATCACTCTCAAATCCCCAGCCTGATCGTGCCTGGCTCAGTTCACCTTCACCAAACCTTCAGCAATCTCAGTACAGCTGAAGAACTGCCCAGCTCCTAAAAAGAACAAACTGAGTACACAGAGAAAGCTTCAGTACAAAACAAGCAGCCTGGCAATGTTAAAATTAATGGAAGCAGGATCCTGAAAATGGGAAGTGCCACATTACCTTGAAGGTTGCAGGCAGGGTATGGAGTTCTTTGCAATCTTTTGGATCACTCATTTTATTACCAGAGACTGAAATATAACTAGAAAGTGACCAGTTCTCTGCTTTTGAGTAACCTTCTATTTTCTTTTATCTGAGCAACTTATTTGCACTCACTTATTGTTGCGTATATTTCCAAAATATCTCTCTTGGTTCTAAACAGCTCCAGTATTTTCAGCCTATTTATGAGTTTCTTTAAATCAATTCATCTACTTGAGAGTGTTTCTATTTTTCTTCAAGAAAGGGTGCCAAGAAATGAGAAAATATTGGAAGTATATAACACATAATCTATAGGGGGATCTATTTCCATATTTCTAAAATGATTCTATTGTTTGGATCATTACAAGCAGGAATTTTCACCCAATTGGCTATAACATTCATATTTCTATCCTGAGAATTTTACAATTAATTCCAAACCCAAAAACATGTATGGCAAATTCCTACTGTACAATTCTTTTGCATACTAAGATCCAGCAGTCTGCTGCACTAAAAGATCTCACACAACTTCTTCTAAAAGAAAGCAAAATGGTTTGTGAATTTTGTTAGGGGAGAAAAGCATTGCCTTTAAAGAAGCAGAAGTCTGAGTCCCCTAAGCAGGAAGGAAAGTTCATTTCCCTAATGCAGTCAAACCCCATTTGATGTACTGCATTACAATGCATGTGCTCTATCACCACCTGTGTTTTGAAAAAAACACTTTCTTTTTTTTAAAAGAAGAGAGGTGAGGGAAAGGGGCTGCAGTGGTACAATCATCTTATGGCTTCCCATTAGAATTTACAACATTTACTGATATGAAAGGACCTCTGAAACGCACATTTAAAAATCTGCATCCTAGATGCTGTAAGAGTGAGTCATTTCCCATTTGACAAATAAAAGATAGAGCCATGAAGTCATGGCATTTTCTCTTATTTATACAGCAGCTGCTGTTCTTCCAACACTCAGGTTGCTTGCTCTGAGAAGTTGGAATAGATTGCCTTTGGGAAATAAATTTCATGAAATTCATATGTAAGATCTCAGATCACTGTTATTAATCGTAAATTTACAAATATCCTTGGAGATAAATGTATTTACTTTTGGGGGAAAAAAAAGAAAACACATATTGCTATTGTATTCAGTTAGAAAATACATGGCTATGTCTGAAAGAAGAAGATTTAAGTACTTAATTCGAGAACTATTAAATTCTTCCTCCAGGTGATTTTATGGATCAATCCACTAGTGTGCGCTGTGGTATAACAAATGTTGGCCACTCACACAGACCCCAAACTACATTTACAAAAAAAAAAAAAAAAAAATCCAAACCTTAAGTGTGATTAAAAATGGTATCAGCTTCTTTTTAATTAGTTTTTTTAGTATTTTTATAGTCTAATTTTAGCAACAACTATAGAGTCTAATCCACGTTTAAAGAATAATGTTAATATTTACCAACCGAAAGGCAAACTAAAATAAAATCATGCCTGAAACACAAACTAAAATAAAATCATGCCTGAAATGTAACAACTATAATCTGAAGTGAAACCTTTTTTATGATATTCTAACTCTCCTATTGGAAATACTTTATAAAACAGGCTTTATAGCACAGCTTCTTGGAGTATAAATAAGGGGATTCCATTTGCCCAAAACTACCAATAACAACTCCTTAAAATGACCAGCTACTTATTTATGTGATTAAGGTGTCACTATCATATTGCAGTGTTCAAAGGAAAGTAATTTCATTTCAACGACTGTTTGTCCTGATAAACGAAATAAACTTCTACAGCTGTATTCTTTGTCATACTTTCAATTTTCCCTGGGACTTGCAAACATTCTGCAGTTACATCAGTTTAAATTGTTTATTGATTCCAATAGATTGTATAAACGCTTTGGAAATATAGCTCAGTGACCTAGAAAAAGCCAGATCAATCAGAGAACTTTTCAAGATTAATTTCAAAGATGTTGTGTTGAGTCTGATCAAGGAAACAGAACCATTTTCCCTTGTAATGTGACTAAAAGGCATTTATTTTCTTTTATGAGATAAGGATTTTTTTTAAGGTCATACAGACAACATCTACCTTGGTGAAAAAAAAAAATAAGCCAAACAGACAGTGTAGATTTTGTGCTAAAGATTATTTTCATGTATAATTTTATCCATTAGGATGAAATACTCCATTAGAAATGCAAACAGGATACATCCACCCGTGTACTCTACTCAAACAGCAGCTTGCAAACTTGAGAGCTGTAATAAATAGGAATTTTTAAATGTCAGACAATCCAATCATCCACTTGCACATAGCAGAAACATTAATATCACATTTCAGTGGGAGATATTAATACATTTCACATCAGCAGCATTAATGGCAGAGCCCTGTGCAGAACAGTCGCAGTGGCTCTCGTGACCCCTTCCCCCAGCACGGCACCTCCCCACCTCGGGAACAATTCCGTGCATGTGGCCTCCACCAGAATTCATCAGCTTCAAAGACACAGACCTCATGCTGAATAAAACCATCTACAAGGACAAACTATCAGAGGACAGAAACAATGAAGTCCTGTAGCACCAGAGTACCAGATTCACAACTGGAGAGAATGCTGCTGTAACTGGGGGGAACAGGGAGTGAGAACACTTGAAGCTGAGTATAACCTGAAAATACAGCATCTGCAAGAACTTACACATGGAAGAGGAGAGAGTCACAACAAAACCAAAAATATTTAATTCTGAAATAAAAAAAACACCTTGCATATTTTGTATCTCTGCAGGTATGTATTCAGCACTCATGGCAGGGAAGGAAGCTGCTTTACTCTCATTTACGAGGACATGAAGTGGTAATTCAATAGGACGGACTTAGTTTGCAGTGCACACTGGTCTGTAAGGAGGCACAATAGAAAAGCTGGGCTACACTTCAGGGTTTTCCTGGTCTATTTAGTCAAGGACACAGTTTTGGTTTGCTTCTTCTTCAAGTGACCAATGGCTGTGATGCAGCTCTGAAGTGTTTCAATGGCTCTCTTTGTACATAGCAGCCTGAATTGTGATGAAGTTATACCAACACAACCCCCCCACATTCTCACAATGCTGGAAGTGGAGGAGGGTGGCTGCTCCCACAGTGCTTCATAGATACTACTATGAAGCAGAAACAACTACACGCAGACAGGGCCTTAAATCAAAGCACAGAAACCTAAATATTTGCAAGGAGAAGCTGACAGTTTAGCTGTGTACCAATTTGCTCTCCCTCTTCAGCAGGAAATGAAAAAAAGGTAAAATTTCTCATGCCTTCTATGTAGCTTCTCTAACCTTCAAAAGCCCTGTTTATAGTTGGGCCTTCAGTGCTGAATTCTTAAATTGATAATTGCTTTTTTCTCCCCTTCTTTTCAGACCCAGCCCTTAAAACTGTGGCAATATATATCATGCAAAAAGTTAAACTTAATGGCAGACAGCTTCCGAAATTTCAATGAAAGTCAATATTCCAGCCAAGCAGTTGCTCCCAAAAGGTTGAAGTCATTGTGGTACTAAATCATTAGTATGTCACAAATTGGCTGCACCTCCTTATGCTCTTTGGAAGTTTTTCCATTACATTCTATCTTCTTTGAATTTATTAATTTATACACAAAATGGCTCTGACAGCAATCAATTTCAAATTTACTTACAGCTGCAGCAAAATCAACCAATGAAGATGACAAATAGTACAGATGTTGGTCAAAAATATGAAACAAGGCTTAGGTACTGCTCAGTTTTGCAGAATGTAGTATGAAATAACTGATTTTCAAGTGCTGATTCCAGAAGCTGATATTTGAAGGATACAAAACAAATAAACTTTTGCAAGAGGTGAGGTTGATAAACCCCAAACCTTCTTACCAAGGTAAATTGCAAAAAGCAGACAGGAAACCAAGGTGCAGCCTCTCCTTAGAGAAAGCTTTTTTCCTGAGAAGTCTGCAATATTTTTGAGTGTTCTACTTTGTAGCAGAAGTTCTCAAAATTTAAAGCATTCCCTCTCACAGCAGCAAACCCTGTCTAAGGATGCATGCCAACCTCTAAAATAGCAGGTAAACCACCTGTTTCTGCATTTTGCTGTGTAATAAAAACAACCCCCAAGATCCTGGGATGACAGTTGTCAAGATCACTGAAGCCAAAAATTCTGGTCACTGGTGTTTTTAAGGACTTCTAGTATTTTCAAGGATCTAGTATTACATTAATATCTATTAGTATCTCTCCTTATATCTACCATTACCCCAATATCCAACTTCATGCTGTCATTTCCTAGCACTTGGAAAAAGAGAATATAAAAAGATGGTAGTAAAACAATAGAGGAGTATTATAGAAGGGCATCTGATCCAGACACTTAACCTCTGTCTCACTTCAAAGAGACTTTAGGTTTTTGTCAAATTTTATGGCAGGTAAGATCACATATCAGCAGCATGACCAGGAGAACATGAAAAAAGCAATCGAACTGCACTTCAATCGGGAAACAAAAGCAGAAGCATGCTATGTCCAGAGCAGGAAAAACAATCCTTTGATCCAGAATGCACAAGAAGTAGCTCTGCCACTCACATAACAGAAATAGTCAAATACTCCCATGATTGTTGTAGTCTCTTGAGGAAAGGATTTTTCTTGTGCCAGCACACAGCTCTGTTCAAAGGACTTCTTGACCTTATGGAATCCACCTCACTATTTCTCCTTTTCTTTCAGACAGGTCCTTTGCTGCAGGTTTCAGTGCTGCAAGGAAGGCTCAGAGAGAAAAACACCATCTTCTAGGAGTGCATGAGGATGTGTGTGCACCACGAAAGCAAGGACTGGACACCGATTTTGCTTTCCTGAAGCGGCACTGGAAGAACAGAGTATGAATGCTCTTTCCCAAAGCATCCAGGATGCTCCTCTATGCACAAAGGGCCACTGATCTCTGCACAACCAAGCAAAGAACTGCCTTGGCACACTGTGGGGCACACACCACGGGCAGGAACTCAAGGGTCTGTATGTGCCACTGGTCTGGACGGGAGATGCAGCCACACCTCACAAAATCATGGCATAGTGAGGGCTGAAAGGCGTCTCTTGAGGGTTGTGTGGCAACATCAGTCTGCTGAACATCAGCTTCCAAGATCAGCAAATGTTTTCCTTAGACAATGCACATCATGAAAATGTAAAAAGAAAGTATGAAAAATCAATATTCAAATCTTGGCTGTCTTGTTCAATAGTGAATCTATTTACAGTTCTGCTTCTGACTGAAATCCCAGAGGAAAGGAGAAGAGGATTGATTTGTGGTGTCTCTAGCAGGCTCAAAGAAAGGGACTGGAAACTGCCAGAGAGGATACAAAAGGGCTCAGAGCACCTTACACAAGACCCCTATTTCTGTCTTACTGGAAAGTATTGCAGTGGCTTAACAACTACACAGCAGGGCTCAGGGAAATACTCCCAAGAAGGCAGACAAGTCACTTCACACTACTTAAAAAAAAAAGAAAGGGAAAAGAGGGAACTAAAGGTCAAGGTGGGGAGTCAAGTTTCATATTGACTGTGGATTGACTAGCATTAAAAATAGTAGCCTGGATATGCTAAGCAATTTGTCTTTGTACTTCAAAGTAAAATTGAGGAAATAAACACCAAATACTGTGAGATAAGACTCCATATTCTTGCAATTACACTAACACTGCTATACTTTCAGTGCACTGATTTTCTCTGTGTTTCTATGATCTGAACAGCAGCGTTTGCATGCATTTCCAAACATTGACCTCTAAACCATGTTTGTCATTCCAAGTATAACTCTCAGTACACAATCAGCTAAAACCATTGTTATCTCAGCAGCATGAAACAGAGATCAATTTTTTTTAGACTATGCCCTTTATTTCTCATTTTGAATTTCTTTTCTGATGACAGAAGTAAATGGTTACATATTTTACACAAAGAGATGTTACAGCTCTGAAGAGCTGAGAACATTTGCTTTAATAAGAACGGAAAACATAATTTCACAAGATCAGAAATCTCTTCTGGAGAGAGGCTCATAAAGAGAAAAAGCAAGAACATTCAGACAAGTTCAAGATTAACTGGCAGACGACTGAATTACTATGCATGTAACAACAGCTCACAACATAGAAGACTTTCCTGCTATCAACAGAAGGCACCCCATCAGCTTTAAATAAAATGTGTATATAATTTAGCCCCAACCCGTCCAAAAGGAGACCAGCTGAAAAAAGGATAAAAAAGTTACCATGACAATATCTCCTCCCCAGATACGGGTAACTAACACACACTGTCAGAGAAGAGCAGGGAGGCAGGCAAGATGACAAAGAAACCTCCTTCAAACCCCAGATACATCCTAATCTCTGTATAACACTTCTCAGGATACACTATTACAAAGAACAACTAACAAACAAGTTTTCAAGCAGAGGAAGATGTTAAAACACCAACTTGATCTTTGTGAGTATTAAAAATTCAGTCCCCACCTGCCATCTGTCATTTTTCTTTTTAAAGAAAAAACTGAGACAGCTTTTCTATTTTGGAAACAAGCATTAGGCTGTGTGTAGGCTGTAAAATGCAACCTGCAAGCATGGACTAACTCAGTGCCAGTGGTAACAGAGTGTGAACTGGTCACCAAAACACATCTTCAGCATTTAGGACAGGTCATCAGTTTAATCCTTAATTTCTCCTAAAATTTCTTAATTTTACTCAGGCCTAGATTTGCATACAGTTTTTCTGTTCCCAGAAAGCCAACCAGCAACTTACTGCTTGAATGTACAAGAGAAGCACCAAGAACACGTTCTGCTCAGGAAGCAGGGAATACTCTCCTTGAAAGACTGGAGGGCTTAAGTGTGAAACTGTCTGTTGCTTTTTGACATTTCTTCCATCCCACCCTCAAAAGACACTGAAGCTGTGAAGCTTGCCCAAAATATTAATCCAGGGACTAAAATCCACTGAAATAAGGGATATTTGAAACTGTCCCCAACCCAGTCCCACTAGGGTCAGTGGAGATAGCCAAGAAAAATAATCAAACCATAGCAATTAATATACACACAATTGCTGCAGAGGTCCACACTTGAACTCAAAAAATCAAAACCAAAATCTTAGGATGTCAATAAAGTGAAAAGATTGGAAAAAAAACACACTGAGTAGATTAAGATAGTCCAAGCATGTCAGCCTGGACATGCTGAGTACAGCACAGCCACAAGTACATGCTCAAAAACACCAGGCTGGAGTCAGAAGGAAAAAAAGGTTTCCCGGTACCTACTGTAAAGCTTACTTGACATGTATCTGTATTTACATCCCTGAGATTCCAATCACCTCTGAAACAGTGATGATTCATTTAAGTGATGATTTATTTATTCTCTGTTTCAGATGGACATTGGCAGCCTAAAATCTGGGGTGCCACTGTTTCAGAGATTTTCATTGCCATGTTATTAGGATTGTAATCATTAAGCAGAGAGGTGATGGCAAACACAGCAAAAGGAAAAGTCAAACAACAACACAGCTGTTGCAGGAAGATTTTTCAGTCTCTTCAGCCCTCACACCCCCAAACATACAAACTACAGTCATGCAGGCACTGCTATCATCTGCTCATGTTCCCAATTCCAGAGTGCCATGAACAAAAGCAGGGCATTACCTCTCCCTCAGAGAAGATCGATTCAGCACAGAAGTCAGAGAAGGCTCCTGAACTGCTGGAGGAGCTGGATGCTCCAATGAAGCAGCAGAATGGGACTCTCTGCTGGGTGGATCTGAGTTCACATCCTCCTTGGAAGCAGCAGAACTGTCCAAGCCTTTTCCACGGGTAGATTTGGCCTGAAAAATACCCCACCAAACTAAAATTTATTATGAATATCAAGATGCACAATTTTCATGTTTTTATTTCTCAGACCAAAAGTTACAGACTGTACATTCATTCAGGAATATCTGTCTGCTGGGGAAAGAACAAGAACCCTTATTTTATACAAAAATCCATGGTCTAAAATAAATTGACAAGTCTCTCTCTGTTGGTAACTAACACACCATCTTATGTCAAACTCTACTGCAACAGCCCTTTTATCAACTTTTCTGAGTGCATAGCTTAAAGGCTTACCCAGGAATCTCACAGATTCAGAATTATGCTTGAGAGTGTAAACAACCCATGGAACAATCCAGAGGTGGCACCATGTAATAGACTCACATGGTACACACAACTACAGTCCTTGGCAATAAAAGTTTAGAGTCTGACAAAAGTGTTCCTAACGTATATATCAAGGTTTATCCTTGTAATTCCCTTCCTTTCCTCCTCCCAGTTACCATCAGTTTTCCAAACCATTAGGAAATTTGAGAGAGCACACATAATTAAATGCCTAAACCCACAATTTTTCCAGTACTTCCAGAATGCTGGCAAAAACCAACTAAATGAGAGTGTAAAGAATAAAACCCAGAAGAACCCTGACATTAATCTTCAGATTCATTTAACACACAAAGAAGCTAAAATCTGAAAAAGAAAGGATGTGAAATACCACAGCAGTGGCTTGCCAGTTGTACCAGTGCTACCTTTGCACACAATTCCAGAATGAAGGATGCTCTCACAGTAACTGGTAAGGCAAATGCAAGCTGCCTTTAAAGGTCCTCTATGGCCTTGTTGCAAGCCTTAATGCCAAGGAAAAGCAAGTTTAACTAGGCTAGATCAGATTTAAAATGTCCTTTTTCTTGCTTTTGGTACTACAGTAGATAAAGTTTCAAAAATATCTATCCAAGACAATCCAAGAAGGATTGGGAAGTTTGGAGCTTCCCAAATAACAGTGTGTAAGCAATTAACACTTCAAAGTACTCACTTCAGCCTTCTTGGGTCTGTAGCTGCTGAGAGGAGAAGGATCTGGAGAAAGAAAAAAGGTCCATGACAGAAGAAATTGAAAAAAGACATTTGCATTTCCTAAATTCTATGAAATCTTTTACAAAACATCTTATGTCTCTTCACAAAAAAAACCTAAAGGAATTTATTATTATTATACATTGTCTCCTCAGTATATTACAGGAAATCACCTTCTTTAGCTGCAAGCCATGACTTCACAATGAACAGAATACAATGCTTGCAATACTGAATCAGTGTGGGCACCATCTTCTGCACAGACAGAAGTGGCACATTTTGTTACACTACTCATTGCTTAATTCAGGATCAAAACAAGCTCTACCATTACCAAAACTTCCCATGTACATTTTTCTACCTTACTAATCCTCTCTGAACAAGTTTCCCTATGACCATCTCTCCCCTCCTCCTATCACCTCTGCATTCCTTCCCTCACCACTGACACACAGACACGAAGTCCAGGAAAACAAACATGTTAGGGCTATAAAGGTTTAGGATTTTTCACCAGTTTCAATATGCATCCCTGAGGGACTGACATTAAATTTTCCTTCTTGATCTGTTCTATCAGTTGGTACTGAATAACCCTCACACTGCGACCCAGGAAAATCAAAAAAGGACTAAACTGTACTGTCTGCATTAAGATTTCTAATCCTAGGAATGTTTTTTCCAGAAGTTACAGTAAAGCCTCAAGACATGGGCAGGTGATCAAAGAATCCTCTGGATATTAATACTGAGGTAGATTTTGGTCTCCTAACTCCTGGCCAGAAACCATCAGCTCATTTTGTAAGTGTGCAGTGGTATCAGATGATCTGGTCTGTTACATTATCCAGATATCACAGACTGGCAAGTCTGTTCCCAAAGGGGATGTGAAACCTTTAAAATCCAGCACCCAGTGCAATGGCAAAGAACAAATGTAAAATAACGTGTTCATAATGATTTGCTGGATAGCAAATTATAATTAGTGAGGAAATGAAATAAAAACAAGGCAGAGCACATATAAACAAATACTGGTAAGACTCATTAAAATCCTCATATTGTCAGACATATGCAATAAAATTAAGTTTTAGGGCTCTTCCCTAAACTTCTGGTCCCACACTTTTTATTAAACTCTCACTTACTGATACTAAAGGATGCTGAAGCAGATATTGGAGCACATCCTGGATGCTCATTAATAATGACAAATCACTGATCCACTACTCACAAATACTGCTGAAATAAACATTATTCTTATTTGAAGGAAAAGAGCCTTTGAATTTCAAAATAATCAATACTCCAAGCCTCATCAACACACCTACAAACCATGTGCAGATTTGCTCCACCATCCAAGTCAAGAAAAAAGGTGGAGCGAAACTGAGCACTTGTCTGGACTTTGGAATTCTCTCCTCCTATTTTCACATCATGTAGAACTATGTTCCAAGCTTCAGGAGGTAAAGAACTATTCAAGTGCACACTTTGGAGGAGTAATTTATTCAGTATCCTTCCTTTTCCTAGGAAGAACTAACAGCTTGTTCTCAATCATAGACTGACATTTTCATAATAAACAGAAAAACCAAAATACTAATAAAAAGCCCCAAATAAAACTACTTACTGCAGAAATCAAAAGCATTAATGAGATATATAGCAGAAAATACTGACCAGAGGGTGCTTTAGTCCAGGCTTCTGCTGTGCTTTCTCGCAGGGAACACCAGGGATGAAATTTAGCACCAGGACTTGGTTGTCCAATCTGAAGCAAAAATACTGTTAAAATGCTCAGTAGCAGATGTATCAATTCCTGGTTTTTCTGGTTTTGTTCATAAGATCACAACTAATATTTTCTGAAATATTTTATTTTAAGTACTATTTTAGACTATTTTCATAACACTTGGCTCCATGTGCATTATTAGCGTTACTGTGCATAAACAAAAACAGTGCTAGAAAGGTCGAGAAAACTCTGAATATTCTAGTGTTCAAAGAAAGGGAAAATACATACAGTTTCTCCTTCATCTGTAATGCTGCAGCCTTTTTAAACAATTCTTGGTATCTCATATTTATTCTAAACAGCTGAGATCTCACCAAGAGAGATCTGAATCTCTTCCTAATTAAAAGTTACGTTTAATATAATTCAATTTTAATCTTCATGTAACACAAAATCTTGAGGCCAAAAGAGTTCTCAGCAGTAAAGATGCCCTAAAAGGAGCATTCTCAATCTAGAAAGGCCATGACAGTCAGGATATGCTGAATTAAGAGACAAGCTCTTTCCTTTTTCTGTACAAACATAACCAAGCATTGAAAATCAATAATCAGTGTTAATGATGTTATAATTAAACTGTGAACTTCACCTATAGATCAAAAACCAGAAAAATTGAATAAAAGGAGTTAAAAGAAAAATATTTGAGAGAAACAGTAGATTGATGAATGATTAGTGACCTATTAAGGCCATTTTGAATTTCTAAAAGGTAGCTGTATGTAGAATAAAACTTGGAAAAGTATTCTAAATTTTGACAATATACTATTAATTGATTAGTACTGATACTAAGCAAAAAGGTAAAGGTAGAAGCAAACTATTTAACCACTAGATTATCTAACTGGTTGTGGGAAGTGCTCAGAATTGTAGACAAATCATAATGTCACAGCACAGAATACAAACAATCCCATTTCTGCCCTTACAAATTCACATCGATTTTCTAAAAACGGAGGATTGTTGCAATACGAAGAAAAATTAAGAGGGAGAAAAGAAAATATATGATCCTCCAGGTGGTTGGGAAATGTAGACCCTTCATTTGAAAAGACTTACACACAATTGTTTTAAAAAACCACCTAATTTCAGGACAATTTTTCATGTATGGCAAAAAGTCCTTATGTTATGAACTCCAAGTCAAAGTGCTTGAGATGTAGCTCCGAGCAAAGGAAGTGTTCCAAAGATCACAGGATGCCAACATAAAAAGAAGTTGAAAGAGAGGAAGTGCAAGTGTTCATAATGTGACTAGACACTCTTTCTTTAGTCTTATTCAGGAATTTTTAATACTAAAATCAATTACTTCCAAGCTGAATTTATATACCTATTATCCTGTCTAGTGTGCTGGAAGAAAAGAAATGGGGCCTTAGAGAATTTAACCAGGATATTCATGAAAGAATTTGATCTTTGTCTGTTACTAAAGTGGATAAAAGAAATTTTATTTTAGTTAATTTTACATTTAAATCACTCTGTGACAGACTGTTAAGGAGAGGAAAATTATTCACCTAAACTAAGAGCCGAATGAATTTTTGGAGCGCTCTTTAGCGAAAGAACAACATTTGAACTGAGCTGAAGCTGGAAGCGCCTTGGAGCGAATACAAACCCGTCTGATGACGAAGGGAGGTTTGTCAGTGTCTCTCCTGAACTCGTGAGGCCCCAGGTTGAGATGGGCCAGCCTCTGCCGGGCCTCCTCCGAGAGCTCGCACATGCGGCGCTTGGTGTACGGCGACGGCGAGCGCGACTTGGAGGCGATGGTGGGCTGCTCGTAGCTCTTCACTGCCGAGCTCGGCTGGCCCTTCTCAGCTGAAGGAGGGCTCTTCTTTGGTAGCTTTGAGTGCATCTTTCCTTTTGGAGTTGAGTGATGCACGCAGTTCACATCAGCCTGAAGTGAAGAAGAGAAATTATCTGATTTGACAGCGTGTAGGATAAAGATCGCTGAACGTAATGCAAACAAGGAATTAATAATCTTAACAGAAAGAGATGCCACGGCAGCTGAAGTTCCCCTCACAAAACTATAATCAAACAGCAATGTAAAAAGCAAAAATATGTTTTTTTCATTTTCACTGAAACCAAAAGAAGGTTAAACACCCAGTACTACATGTTAGATGTCAAGTGTCTGATACTCAATTAGCCTTCTCACACAGTCTCTCACACAGTGGAGACTGCAAAATTTAAACTGAATTTTGTCACAAGTTCCTTTAATACAAACTTTACCTGAACTAGACATACACAGATTTGAAGCATATTTTTATCTGTTTAAGCTTTTATTTTAAAAATCTTACCCTTAAAAATAAAAGATATAAATTAAAATAAGAGCCTATTTAATAGTTTGAATTACATGCATTTAGAGTTGCCTAAAGCTCCAAAAGAAGGGCAACTACATTCTCTAAAATTTGTATTTTCTTGGATCATGGTGAATTTACTACTAGTTCTTTAAAGAGTAAAGTTTAGTTGAGAAAAATAAAACTCTTCATATTAGAAATTATTTTTCAAGCTGGATCTAGTTGACATTAGCCCTAAATCTGAATATTGCATGTACTGCTTTGGTTCAGAGGAACCCAGAAATAAAATGTCCAGCTTGCCTTCAAGGCTTTCCCTCTACTCACCCTCCCACTGGAGGGTGAGGCTGAGGTTGTGTGTTTGTTTTGCACTGACAGATTCTGAACTTGGCAGCACACAGAACACTCCTACCACTCTTTCTCTGAACTCCCACTTGTGCAGCTCATAGTGAGACACAGCATGGGTTTGGCCCACACAAAGCCAGACCTAATTCTCTCAGCTTCATCAGAAGCAGGTGGTGCTGCTTCTGGCTTAGACCAGTTGTGAAACTGGACCTTCGCTGTAACACAAGCAAATCTGAGCTGCCATTCTTAGATACTTTTAGGAACAGTTTAAATTTTAAATCAAATTGCCCTTATTCAAGTCACCTTAACTGAAGCCACTTTTCTGACAATGACAATTTTCACTGATTTTTAATTATTTTTTTTTTTGTCTCGATACATTTCATTTGCTAAATTTGGAAGAAACTTCTCACTGAAGTCATTAGCAATGCCACCAACAGGTCAAAGTCACCTAAGTGTCTTTGCACCAAGCCTTCCTGACAACCATTCCATTTTAATGATGCTGCACCATTTTTCAGTAGTATAGCAAAAAAGGGAGGATGTAACAGTAACTTGACATGACAGCTTGTGCCAGAAATCCAAACCAAAATTCCAACCTGTGAGACCAGAAAAAAGTGCAACTTCATCTTTAACTGTACTCGCTGCAAAAGCAGCATTTCCAGACTAACACAAGTTGCCCTTTCAACAAAAATCTGCATTTCCATTACTGTCAGTGATATAGTTATGGAAAACAATTAAATTAATTGGTTTGGTTTAATAACATACCTTCTCTAGCTTCACCTAGTTTTTATTGTCCTTAATTTTAAGTGTCAGTAACAAATAGTGAGAAGGCATTTTCCCATTCTACAAATACACCAGGGACTGACACTTCAGCTGATCACAGAACACAGCAGCTGATAATTGTTTCAGATTCAAGGAACTCTCAGCATCTACTGTCATGCACCAAACCCACTCTTTACTCATACTTGATTAAAAATTTAATCAAGTTGTCAAGCACCTGTGATACCTGCTTTAACCACAACAAAAGAATGAGAAAAGTTTGAAGTGGGCAGCACATGCAAAAATTGGAAGCAAGGTTATCAATATTAAATCTAGAAATTAAATTGCAAACAATTAAATTGTGCTAACCTGTGTGTGACTCCTTCCTGAACTTAACAGACTGTCTGAAATAAGGGAGATTGTAGAAAATCTCAATTTTGGTGCAATTCCCTAGAAGAGAGACAATAATTGAACATCAAGCTCCAACTCAAGATAAAGGGTATCAAAGAGGTAAATGTCACCTCATGTAACAAACCATTCCTAATTTTCAGCCATTTCCTTTGTTAATTTCAGCCTTTAATAAAGATAATTAGAAAAGACAGAACAGCAATGGTAAATGTCAAGATGCTATCATTTGCATTTCTGACAATTCAATTACAGATGATTACACTGCTTTTGTACAACAATTAAGGTCTGGCTTTTATTTTAATACATTTTTTTTGTCAAAAGCACTTTTAAAGATTTTTCATGCCATACTATATGGCATCAATATAAATTTCAGTCATGCTCTGGAAGTTTCATTAATGCTAACTTTGTAAACTTGGTTGAGAAGTCTCAGTTGTGCCATCTCTTTTGTAAAAACATTTTGTTTAATCAGTCAATCACACTGCAAATAACTATTCATTTGTAACAGCATGGCTAAGAATACCCTTCATCCCTTAATCTTTAGAGTAGTCTGAATTCTGTGGATGTCTCCCTTGTTCCATAACCAGGTTCCACTCTCTCACAGTCCCCTCCTGCCCATGGGGCAGCACTAGTTTGTCCCACTTGGAATCAGTGGGGTCCAGCAGGGCCTCCTGGTCAAGCACAGCATGCACACAGCACTGGCCAGCAGTCCCTCCATTTTTATGTCATTAGCAGCTTCTGTTCCACTCACCATCTTTTACTGCAGCCATGGCTGGGAACATAACACCTCAGAAAACTATTGCCTTTTTAAATTCACTGGGCATCAGTCAATGCATTCAAAATTTACAGGGTGTAAAGGACAGGGATTATGACACACCAGCATTATATCCCAAACAGTAGCATTAAATAAGGCATAAAAGAACTAAATGCCACATATGCTATAAACAAGTGGCAATCATCTACATGTATCTTATACAGCTCTGCAGAATCCAAGAGAGAATCAAGTGCCCCTAGAAATTTCCACCCTCTCTTCTTTCAGTATGGACAGAATTTGCTGCCTGAGTGCATGAGCCTTTGTGCACATGAACACACAAAATCACTGAGACATGAAAGGAGCTGGGGCTGTTTGTGACTCTGTCCCACATTCGTAATAATTAGCAGGAACTTCATGAACGAAGTCTATTGATGAACCAAACTATTCTCTACCACCTGCCTAAACATTGATTTCCCATTAGGGAATTTGAACTGGCCCCAGGACAGATTATGGAAATGAAATGACAAAAATGCCAAGAAAGCTCAGTCATAGCAATTAACAGAGTCCAGGATTCAATCAAACCAAGCTATGGCACATAAAAGAGGTTCTAAGTCTGATCATCTTTAATCAACCCATTTTTATTACTAATGAATTGTCAAGTGCTATCAACAATTTAAAAAAGGACACATCAGAATTAGTAAGTCTGCTATAAAATGCAACAATAGAGCACCTACAGTTCTTACAGAGACTGGAAAAGATTACAAAATTGTTAAGTGCTCATACCTAAAAAACAACACAAACTATGGTTTGTGAGAAAATCTGTGGAGAGGGAATATGGGATGGCATTTGAAAGCACAGGCATGGATATATTTGAAGCAACTCACAGGCCAAAAGCCATCAGAAGACTTGCTCTGTTTTCTGCAGTTACCAAACTAGGGATTGCTGAAGGATATTCAACACAGAATTATGTAAAGACTGTCATATAGCCCTAAACACATCTGTAAATGAAAATCCAGCCAGAAAGTTTTTGGCATCTCTTCTGCTTCTGGCTGAGTGGTGTCTGCAGTCCTGAGCAGTGCCTGCACCAATCGTTAAACAGAAGGGACATAATAGCAACTTCATCACAGAAAAAGTAGAAAGGTAGAAAGAATACAAGTCTAATATGTGGTTTTGACTGTAAGGAGCACAAGTGCAACTCTAGTTTAAAAAATTATGTATGAATATAACAGAAGGTCTGACACTGGCAAGCTAACATAACTAAAAATAAACTGTTTTAAGTAATGTGGCAAGTACTGCATGAAGGTGGGGAATGGAGATAAGAACATCTGTAAGAAACAACTACCACAGTCCAGGCATAAACACATTCTGAAAGGCAAAGGTTGCAGAGAAATACAGAAGAGCCAGCAAGAGCTTCATCTGGGCAACACTGGACCAGGAGAGATAACTCACAGCATGTCTTGTATGCACACTGAGTTTGTAAACCTCATAAGACATTTAGCCAGAGACATTATCAGCCAAGTGCCAGATTTCTGGAGGAGTTCTGATCCTCTCAACTTGGGATTCCTTCCAACTGGCAGATTAGCAGTGTTAATCAGACACTGCTTGTCACTGCCTATCTGAACTCCACAACCGTAACCTTGCTGTTCCTACCTTTATTTTTTTAATAAAAGACAAATTTATTGGGAATCAAAGTGCCACTGAAGCACAGCTGCAATTTAAAAATATTCAACATCTCAGCTGGCTATAAATAACTTTTCATGTGGGAAGAACATAGCTTCACTAGCATAGGAATAATGTGAGGGTTCTCATGACCTTGTTTAACACTTCCTTTTGCTTAGCATTCACATCCAGTGCTTCGTGCTGACAGACTTAGCAGGAGACACTTGCCAGTAAAGCTCAGGGAACACTGGAAGATGGAGGCACTTGAGACTGCATTTCTCCTGGAGGTAAAAACCCTTTCATGGTTATTCCACTTGGCAAGCAAGGAGAGGAACAAGAAGTTCCTTTTGGGAGCCTCCCTCCAATGCCATCAGACACAGCTTCTGTGTTACTCCTGAAAAGGGGGTCACTATGCCAAAATCCTCTCTTAAACTGTACTTTCACCTCTGGAGATGGAACAGAGCAACAAAGGCTTCTGCAGTTCCTGCTCCAGGGCAGAGATGGATTTTGTTTATGCTGCTCCCAAGGACATGGAAGTACATTTGTGTCTTACATCAGTCAACTTTTTAAAGCTACCACAGTGTCATCAGCCACACATCCAAATTACTCTGACCACATCTTCTCACAGCTCACAAATTTATGGCACCTTCTCTTTATGAGACAATACGTAATTTTTGTTTTAAAGAACTCAGTTTTGCAAAACCCATCAAACTCCTCTAGCGGCTTTGCTTCTACAAAGGCTCACTATACTCTGTTCACAAAAAAATCTAACAACATGTACCTAATACCACCTCATCTGTTACTACCCCCCCATTCTTTCTCAATACCAGGAAAGCACCTATTCAATGAGCAGTATGAAAGCAAAACAGTCCCACCCCATCTCTTGAGCCACACCACGATTTATGGGACAAGCCATATCAAAGAGATACTATGGCCAAAAAAAAAATGGTTGTTTTTGCAGGCACAGTTTAAGCTGCTACAGAATCAGACATTTTGTAGCACAAAACCACAACTTTATTTAATTCGAATGTAACACAGCATTACACACCAAATTAGTACTTCTAATTGCAAGTGTCTGGGCAGTTTCCAGTTTGCCCTTTCAGGGGAAAGATTACACCAGCTAAAAGATACCAATGAACTTTAATCAGCATTTCCCTCCTCCCACATGCTTTTAGTCCAACAACGACAGACAGGGCAATCCAGTCCCTATCCAAAAGTCCTGCCACCAGTAAAACTTAACCAAAATAGACCACACAAAACAAACCCCAAAACACATCATCACCATCCTCCTTAAAGCACCTTCCCTGGATTATGCTGCTAACAATTAAGATTCAACAGTCAAACTTTATGAATTTCAGTGTGAAATGAATTAATTTTCATTTAATATGTACTTGAGCCCTTATCTCCAGAAAATTAGCATTAATTCATTGCACTCACTCTGCCAATTAGCTGTTGTTCCAAAATGCTAGGGAGAGGGACCAAGGAGGAGGGTTACATGGTTTATCTGTTGAGAACCATGAAGTGGGTGTGACAGCTCCCTCTTCTCCTGCATCCCTTCGACTACCAGGTAAAACCCAGATTAAACTGAATGGAGATGTGTCCTGGCGCCACACTGCAAACCAAGTGGAAACTAACTTTTTCACATTAAATAATTTCTTGAAGCATTTTGAAAAAAGATTCTACTTTCCCCAAAGTTCAACTGTGGATTTGTACATTCAACACCTTAAAATGGCAAAATCTGTCAGAAGTAATGGCTTTTCATTTGAAGCAGTTCAAGGGGTTTCTTCAGTGAAGCAGACTGTGTCATAAATACAATCCACAGACATTCACTCACTGTGAAAAACGGGGACCTCTTCATTAAAATCTCACGCTCTAAACCACGGTGCCCATGGATAAGCTTAGGGTCAGGGAACAGGAAATCTCTTGTATTTTCTTCATATGTAGCTAGAACTTTTCCCACTAAAAAGAAAATACATACTTTAATTGGAAAATAGACAAAAGCCATACAGCACAGACACCACACACAGAGCCATGTTGAAACCAGGATAAATTTTGCTCTTTACAAAATTAACAGCACGGCTCTAAAACTCCTATCACACTAGGAAATAACCTCATCAAGTTAAATCAGCAGCAAAAATGTGCAGAATCTACTATGAAACTATGTTTCAATGTTACTGGAAAAAAATTAAAGAAGATTGTGTTAACTGTTCTATAACAGACACACAAGGTTTTCTTTAGGCAACTTTTCAGTAGTTTTCTTCTTTCTTTCCTTTCATGCCACAGAAAAAAACATTTTTTAATGGCATCCAATCCCTTATGATAAACTATCATTCCATATGACAGAATAGTAATAGTAGCAGTAAGAAAGAAACACAAGCAACATCAAAATAATTATTTCAAGATTTTCTCAATACCCTGGCTTGCTACTTTAAAAAAAAAAAAAGGTTTTCTTTAGAAGTAAACCCTTGAATGTATATTGCAAAAAAAAAAAAAAAGTAACTTGTGCTATTGCAGCCATCTTGCTTGCTTATGTTGGGCCATATCACACCTATCTCTGAGCCCTGAAAATAAATTCCTTATGAAAGATCTTTTATCTTCCCATGAAAAAAAGCCCCATTCACTACATTTCTTCAAGTAAACAGTCTGGTGAGTCACCTGAGAGAAGCAATATTTTCCTTGACAATACTAAGGACAAGTGACAGAGAGTGCTTTTAATACCACAGTTTCCAAATGAGTCCTCTTTAAAACTTTACTTCCAATAAAATGCAGATTTACATTATTCATGGGAACGCTTGAATTTCATTAAAATAGATTTTTATAATCACACAAACCAATAACAGAAGTATGACAAATCGCTATTTATTATCTTCACACATCCCAGGAGAGCTGTAATACTTATAGTGAGGATAAGAGTTTTCCCAATGGTCACCATTAAAATGGAAGGAAAAAAGTGTCACTCTGAGAACAAGATTATGCACTCTGAAACTTCGCAGACAGCCTCTCCAAAAGTGAATTGTGATGCAGTTAATAATTATGCACTGGATGATTTCAGTTTATTTTCCATTTTTAAAGTATTATCACTTTCCTAAGCCTGAGTATGATACATTTAAATATTCAGTTATTGTTCTCTTTCAAGAATGAGATCCTCTTGATCTATTAACATTTTATATTCAGAGGACTATTTGTTGAAGGGCTTTCTGTGTTGCTTGTGTGCTGGAAAAAGTGATTGTGCTGTAATGGGCAATGTCCTCCTGGATATTCACCTATTAAACTGCATAATTTATGAAAAGACTGATACAATACCTGGAGGAATGAGCTGTATTAGTTCAAGTACCGCTGTGTCAACTAGAAGGGAAAAAAGTTTTTTCATGAGTTTAAAAAAAAAAAAAAAAAGGACATTCCCATAGTCAAAGCCCAAGAAAAACAGATCACTGATTTAAGCTTCACAGCACTGCACATCACTGCACTATTTCCACCACACCAAAAACGAGATAAAATTAAGTATAGCTTGCATAAATACCATAGATGAACACAATGGCATTAGCAGGGTACAAATGACAACACTAAATCTGACTTAGAACTTGGTAAGTTCTATCTGCTGCCAAGTTTGTCCTCTTTTAAAGAGGATTATGCAAGCTTTGCTTCCTTTACAGATAACTGCCAGTGTGAGGGTGCATATTCCTACAGTTTTGAGTTCAGGTCAGTGTTTTCTCACTACAATTCATTATACACATGTGGCAAGACATACTTTTCTTAAAAATGAAAAGAATATTTTTACAAAAATTGGAGGTTTATCCTTATATAATTTGAAAATTAATCAAATAAATGACCACATAAAGGAACCCCCTACCAGATAACCAGCTGGACTTTCAAATGTTTATGACTTTTTACCCTTTTCCTGTTCCAAAGCATGTAAAATACATTGCTAGAGGCATTTTGTTAGATGACAGTGGTTACCCACTAGTTTTTCAGAGTACAGGTTCCTGATAGAAAAACTATCACATAATTTAAACCTCCAAAACATCCTTAGAGCCCATAAATGCATGACATTAATGGTATACAACAAGTATACAAAAAAACCAGAACCTACATTCCAGTAACTTCACAAGGTCTCCAGGGTCAACTATATTAGCAAATGCCTGAAAAAGAAATTAATAAATAATAGTAATGGCACAGTTGAAGTAATCATATGGACCTGTGGGGAAGGAGAAGGAAAAACACTCCAAAAATCAATGGTCTTCCTTGCCAAGATGGTTGTCAGGAGTCCTATCCCTACTGGAAAAAGAAAGGAAACTAAAATTATCATTTGGAACATGATCAAATTCCCTGAAAGCTATCAGTCCTGTTATATACTTTCTATCTATACAGAATTCCATCTCTGTATGTAAGTAATGAAAATAACTTATTGTGGAGAGTTGAAGATGTAGAGGTCAGTAATGTCTAAGAAAATTTCAAGAGAAACATAAACTGATGAATGTACTACAATTCTGATAGATGAATGTTCTTTTATTTATTAGCAATGCTTTAAGCTTCATTTTCACAGAGGTGACTTCTTTTTTTAACCTGATTCCCGTGTGAATAGATGGCAAGGAATAGGGGAAGATGTTGCACTGGATGGAGGTCCCCTACATCACATTGGAAACAGCATTTAGTGTTTGTGGTATGTTTGCCTTTAAAGAATGATGGTCTTTCCTGCTCTTCAGTAGGTAGTGAAATTATCACTGTTTGTTTCTTACCCACTTCACCAGAGCATCACTGAAGTTTACTCAGCCTGGTTTTCAAAGTGCTGGGGAATGCTTAAAGGAAAAGAACTAGAAAGGGCAAAGTATTATTATTCATAGGTAGTCAAGAAGCCAGATCATATCTGAAAGATACTGTGTTTCATTATCCCTGTGGTACTAATAATGAAGCTAGTAGGGACTCAGAATATGTGATAAACAACTATAAATTACAGGGCCAGAGTACCAATCTGGGAATTCTGGTGACAAACCGTGAAAAAAGTATCTCAGAGGGAGTAGGATGTCACCAAAAAGGCTTGAGCTGCTATTTTATCTTTCTACTAAATTAAGTTGGCTCTCCTATATCGTATAGTCTCTGTTCTTCACCTTGCCATAATTTTTAGAACAAAAACATTCAGTCCCTTCCAAGCCAGGAAAACAGACACTGAGAAAGAACAGTTCACAAAAGAAACAACAAACCCCTAAAAAGTGTCATTGTATGTTAGAATCCTCAGAACATATAATTCTTGAGTCCCCACATGGATAACACAGGCACACCCCTCCTCTGTGCCAAAGAGAAGAAGGAGTTAAAATACTGCACCATCCTCAGTGTGATTATTCGTACTCATAGGTTTTGCAGGCAATTTTTGCAGAATTTGTGATGGGGTTTATTTAGGTTGTATCAGCCCTTCACGTATCTTACCTTTTCAAATATTAGTTTTTCTTGAAAGGAGAGTGGAAACACTGCAGGGACACATTGAGTTTTTCTGTACTGCCCAAGTAAAAAGACACTGAGATAAAGTTCCTGTTTGTCTTTCAGCAGCACTCCAGGACAAGTTATCTGTAGGAGTAACACACTCATTAAACAAACTGAACTTTAGCTAGACAAGTAATGGCTATTTTCAAGATAAAAATGAAACAGTCAGGACTGAAATAGTTGATTTCTAAAAGTCAGGATATAAAAGACTAGAGTGAAAAAAATCTTCTCTAAAGCAATTCTATGTGTACAGACTGGCAAGGGAAAAAGTCACCATTTAAAAATAATCAGGACCAAATTCTTCTTGCCTAAGTAAAAAACGCTTCATTGTCTTCAACCAAAACTGAAACCCAAGGCCAGGTTAATACAGTTAAAGGCATGCACTGACTTGTGTAAGGCATAATCATTTTCTATGTGAAGACTGATGTAGAATGAAGTCTACATGATGCCAACACACAAAACCCACCCAAACTTCAGCCTAACTACAGAAAGAAGCTGGTGAATTTACATGCTTAGACTATCCATATTTTGTCCAGCCACCAGAAAAGGTAAGTTTATTTGCAAGTTTTCTGTAAATAAGAAAAAGCAACTGTTGTTCCATTACTACCAGACACATTTCTTCCTTTCTCTGAGAAGTTTGGCCATCTTTAAACTCAAGGCAGGGAAGGCTTCTCGTTAGGCTGCCACACACTGCCACTCAACTTTCTCTGCACAATTCTTAAATTCTTTAAATAAGAAGTTAAAAGAATTTAAACTCTTTTTAAAGGAGTTTTAAATTGAATCGGTTTTTAAAGCTCTGATTGCAAGAATCTGCACACCTCATTGCAAAACTATTTGCTATTTTCTCCGAGCCACGTGGATTTATTTTATTTCCCTGACAGAGAATTGACACCTTTCACTTAAAGTTTCATGCTCATTTTTAATCTCAGTATTAGAAATATGAGGTTGTCTCTTCCAACATAAGGTTTCTGGAGAAAATGTTCAGACTTTCAATTGCCAGGTAGAAAGACAAAGGAGGAGAGTGATGGGAATTAAAATAAGAGGTTTGGTTACAGTCTCCTACTCCCAAGTGAACATTTTACTTGAGAAATCCTACCCAGTTTTAAAAGAAAACTATATAAACAGCAAAAAAAACAGCTTCAGGTGGCAGAAATAAAACAATGTGTGATAGATCATTACGGATAAAGTGTAAGGTAAAAAATAGTTCTTCTACTCATAAATATGTGAGAAGAAAAATAGGGTTTCCTCTCCATGTAAATGAGGGCTTCAAATCTGCAAGAAAAGTGCCAGAATAATGAATAACCCAATTGAAATAGTCTGTCAAGCACTAAACAGCTTGTATGACACTCATGCAGTTACAAGTAAGAACAGGAGTGAGAGACAGATTTCATTCATACACGGCAAGATCCCCCAAACTACATACTACATGTCATACCAGCTTTACTTCTCACTTCTGTCTTTGACATTTCTGTAGAATTTACAACCATTTTTAGCTGGAGTTTTGTGCCTTTCACCTTAGAGAAGCCAACCAATGTTTGCCTATTTATGGAGATGAAAAGTAAGAGATCTGAAGACATCAGAGAGAGCAAAACTGCCAACAACAGGTGCCATTTTTTCTGACTATCCTGTAAAAAAGAAAACAAATCCTTACAAAGGAGCATGTGGGCCAAGATAGCACATGTGAAAAGCTATGATGCTACTAGCCTGGAGATAAACTGCACAATTCATTACCTGGGCTGGAACACCAAATCTATGTGGCCATGTAATTTTAAAGCAGTTCCAAAAATGAATGACACATGCATATCTGCAGTTCATAACACCTCTTTAATACATAAAGTGCATAACACTTGGGAGACAAACTGAAGCTCTTATCTGACTGCAGACTGCTCCAGCAGGATGAGGGACTATTTTAAAGACTGTAATAGTGTTATCTATGGATCAGCTAAAGAAGAGGGATATCAGTGCTGCAATTAAGTGACCTCACAAGCAACCTGGTGACTAAGAGAAATTTCTAGGACAGTGTTATCGTGGATATCTCTGCTGAAAGTTCCCAGTTGGATGGAAAATGTGTACCAGCCCCACTGCTGGGACATCACAAACAGCCATAAAGAAATCACTGAATTAAGCTCATGGAAAGGAATGGATCTCAACCCTCTAGAGCACTTATTACACACAGTCCATGGCAGGATAAACCAAACTAAAAAAACACTTAGTCTTTAAGTAAGGCCTTCCATTTCAGAAGAGAAACAAAGGAAACTACCAGCAAGACAAACCAAAGAACTGGTGCACTTAGATCAGGGAAGATTTTGGAATTTCATTAAGTCAAAGGGAGCAAAACCCATCTGTATCCTAAAGCACAGGAAAAATAAAGAGGGCAGAACTTCTGACACAACTGGACAGATTTCAAAGAGTGTAGAGAAATATGCAGAACACTGTAGAAAAGCAAGAAAATTCATCGGAAATTTGGACAAGACTTTGGTCACAAATAAATCAAACAAAGAGAGAATTAATAGATATATCATAAATCAACCAAGATGTGAAACCTAACAAATCTATGTCCTGAACACAATTGAATATTTTGACTTAGTTTTAATAAAATTTAACATGGGAGAAAAAAGACAACTTAAAGAATTAAATGATGGAAGCAAAAGTCACCCAATATGCACTAGGCCTGGACCCAGAAGGCACAGGGAGGCTGAATCAGGTTGTGAAAGAATGTAATTTTTCTTCAGTGAAATGTAATGAAAACAGGGAAGGTAGAATCTGCTGGAAAATAACAAACACAAGGACCATGTGAGACAGAAAGAGAGATCTGAAAAATTATAACCCCATTTATCGAAATATTTAAATATGCAAAAATAAAGATACGGAGTGAAACATCACTAGAAAAAAAAGCCCTGCAGGGCACGTTCCATAAAAACAGATCAATCAAGCAAAATTTTACATTTTCTTGGAAATCCATTTTCTGGATAAAGGATACCATATAGTGGCATGAATAAATTATTATTTATGATGAAAAAGATAGGAGTAGTTAGTAGAGAAGGAGTTAGTATCAAAGGTGGTACAGAACTGGCCAAAGGGCTGCATCAGTAATGTGCAAAAACCAGGAGGCATCAAACTGAGGTTACCATTAAAAACATTTGTCTCTATATATGGGATTCATGTTTTTAACATTTTTTATGACCCCGACTCATATTAACATATATAGGATGAAAGTTGGACTTTTTTCCCTACATCACCTCAGGCAAAAGCAAGACCCCATTTAGGGTGCAGGGTTCAATTCTGACCCAGATTAATGCAAATTCAAAGTGGAAGAGTAGCCCCCATCCCTAAGATGTTTAAAAGACTGGTGAGTCCATCACACAAAATACCACCAAAGAACCAGGTTGCTTTGGCTGATAAAGATCAACTGGGAAATGAAAGAACTGCTGCCCAAAAAATACATCAAGCGAGCAAACGCCAAGGAAAAAAAAAATTCCTTAAATGAAAAGGCAGCGTTGACATTTGTGTAAGAGTAGTCTCTTTCCATTCTTGTAGCCTTGAGAGCAGGGTAAATAACAAATACCCCACAGCTGAAAACCTGACCCTGGGGAAATGTCTTCCCTCTACTCACTCCTGGAACAGGAATGGCTCACAGCCAGTGGGAACAGAAAAGAAAAGCACACTGCTCTGCTCCAGGAACCAAGCAGGCCTTGGCATTGCGGAGACAAACACCAGCTGTTGAGACAGCAGAGCAACACCGCCAGGGTGACACCCTCGCCATCCATGTGTGCAAACCAACAGCTCTGCTTCAGAGCAGCCACTCAAGTTTGGGAACAAAGGTAGCTAAGCAACCAGGAATACCTGGGCGATTTCCCAGTATATACTTCCTGGATCTGCACTTGAATTTTGTGGATGTCATGCCGTGTTTTCCGCTCAGAAGCAGGTATTCTTACATATATGGCAGCACATGTTGTGGACCACAGGACCACAGGACCAGGGCATATGAAGCCACCAACTCCAGGGTAACAGGGAACTGTCTACCAAAACTACTTCTGAAACGTTTTCAGGAGAATGATACAGCTCCTTGCTGTGTTCCCAGCTTGGATATAAGCAGAAAACTTTGCAAAGTGCAAATAGTGCGATTCTAACACGATTAATGTCAAAACTTTCACACTTTCTGATCTCGCTCCCCCACCATGTAACATCCAGGTATTCAAAGCTGCCCAGAGCCACATCCTGCCCCTAACAGGGCAGCATTTGCCATGAACAAGCCGCTCTTTCCTGGGATTTGTTTGGTTTGGCTTGGCTTTTTGGTTTTTTTGTTTGTTTGTTTTTTTGATTTTTTGTTTGTTTGTGGTTTTTTGGGTTTTTTTGTTTGGTTGGTTTTTTTTCCCCCAGTGTGCTTTTCGCCACACCATACAGCTTCCCAAGAATGAGTGTCCCTTAAAAAACACATCTCCGACGGGAAAAAGAGAATTCTAAAGCGGCACGGCTGCTGCTAACACCTACGGGGGAGAGGTGGGACAGGGATAAACACCCCCCACAACTTTTCCACGGGAAAATGGGAGCCCTGGAGGGACACGGCTTCAGCCAACATCAACGCGGGGGCGCAGGGACCGGCTGCCGGAGGATGCCCACAAAGAAGGGCTGCGGTGCCAGACGGAGCGCGGCCCCCGCTCGGCAGCAGGGCCCGGAGCGGCCCTCCGGAAGATCCCCCGGGCCGG
>VZTN01035384.1:10746-36472 GCA_013400515.1 Erpornis zantholeuca | reverse complement strand
GCCATTGCCTCTTGTCCTGCCACATAGAAGGATCTGTCTTCGTCTCTTGTCATTTTCGTCTGTCTAAAAGGGAAATTGAATCTTTGGGTAATAAAGATGGTGGTGCCTAAGTACAGTGTGGACTTGTAGGGCAGCAGTTACCGTGGATCAGTGGAAGTTACAGTGCATTGGGATGAGTTTACAGATAAGTCAGTCATGAGAAGCGTGTTATTTCTCTTTTAACTCAGAAAAAAATCCAAAAATTACTCAGGAGAAAGTGTGCTACTGCTGATTTGAACTTCTTACAGAAGTGAGATGGGATTGTTCTGTTTAGGAACTGAGGCCTTCATAACAGTATTTGTACCTTGGGGGGTTTTATTTCTGGTATTTTGTCATTATGATGTGGATGTGCATCCTCCTGCCTCCTTAGTGAGGTGTACAGCCTGTGCAGACCTTTCATTTTGCTTTCTTACAGCCAGTGACTGTGCAATTCAGAGCTCAGGTTTGTGGTGAGAGCTGGGTATTCCAGTGCTGCTTGAGGAGGTGTAAATCTTGGAACAGCTGAGTAGATTTCTGCAGGATGGTGTCAAAAATTCTCATAGAACTGTAGCTGAAGATAGATACCTTAAGAAAGGTTGTCTGAGTTGCCTGGAGGTGCTTTACTACTCATATTACAGAATATGTGCCTTGGCTTGGTTGATGGGGAGAGCTGGATAATACTGACTGCATAGTTTGCTATGAGTGAAACAAATGCTATGTAGACACCAGTCTTCAAAGTGTGTATGTTAAATCAAATGGGTGCTAGAAGTTGGGAGGGATGTTTCTGTTTTCTAATAACTGCATGTTTTCAAATCCTTCCTGAAATTATTGCATGGTTGCCAGTGTTACACTTGCTCCTCTTAGCTCTCGGCCCTGGTTGTACACAGTCTGTGCTGCAGTTATAGATAGGCCAAACAGAGCCTTTGAAAATGAGAGTGAGGAGTCACTCTGTTGGAATGAGCTTTTAATGCTATATATAGAAGAGCTGTAATTCTGGCAAATGGCTAGAAAGTGTAACATTTGACACCTTTGATGAGTTTCAGAAAGAACCAAAGAAAAGTTGCACTTGTATATATATGTATGTGTGTGACAGATGTTGTGATTTTGTTACTTTCATTCCTCATAACTCTGTTACAACTAATGTGTGACAACCTACCCTACTGTGATCATTCAATTCATCCTAACCAGTTCTACAGATAGGATAATTGAATTTTTCATGTGTGTTCCCTTCTCGGCACTGGTGTTAAAGTAATTACTTCAGTGACCAGTGCTTTCCTCTGAGAAATCACTCCATGCACACTGTTTTTAAAGAGCAAACTCCACTGGTTACTCTGTGTGGGTTTCTCCCGTGCTTCTCTTCCCTGCTGTACCTTCCAGAAACAGAAGGTGGCAGGTTTTTTTCTTGTTTTCAGAAAAATGCGCTGACTTCTGCAGTATTTAAAAACCCAGCCATTGCACTTCTTCGTTCTTGCATAGGGTGGCAATTGAGACCACAGCTGGGTTGGAAGACATTTAGCTTCACTTTTCAGAAACTTTTTTTTTTTCCTTTTTTTAAATTTTAATGTCGTGTGAATATGATACTTGGTCAATACTGATGAAAGCCGTGCTCTATTTTAAGTATTTGCTTAGTGAAAATGTTTCACTATTAATCCTACGGAACTCTGTGAAGTAACTGGAGGGTTTTTTGTCCTAGGGGTACTATCAGCCAACAAAAAAACAGTTGTATCTTTTTACTTGATAGTGATGCTGCAGAGAGTATTTGTAATGATACCTGCCAAAGTGTGGTCCATGGGTATGGGGAGAGCTGTAACTTGTCCTCCCTGTGTTCTGCTTACTAGAAATGTGAATGGGGATGCAGAGATATTTTTACCAGCCTTTAGCGTGGATGTGCTCAATGTGGGTCTACCTCCAGGGCCTTGCTGGATGGAATGCTTTTTGGAATGTCCCAGGCTCTGAGCCCAACCCCGCCCTGGAATGTGAGGTTAAATGTTGGCGGTACAAATACAGAGTTTGAATATCAATATCCTAGAGTTCCCCAGCACTGCAGTTTCAGAAACTGGCAAGTGAGCCACATGTCAGCTCAGCTGCTCTCCAATTCAAAGAATAAGCATGCCTTGTGTTGCTGGGGAAGGAGGGGGAGGTGGGGTGGTTTTTGTTTTGGTTTGGTTTTCGCTTGCCCGTTATGACATGCAGAAGAACGTTCTTTTCAAACACGTCAACTGGCAAGATTGTGAGAGGTCCCAGACAGGTGTTAGCTGGAAAGCAAACTTCATTCACAGAAGCATTTTACTGCCATTCTTTAATCAAACCTAGGAGCTCAACGTAATGAGAGCTGTTGCCTTACTGAATAGGAGTCTGCTTATATTTGGACTCCAAGTCAAGGAGCGATGAGATGGCCTGTAAGGCTTAAGTTCCATCTGTACCACAGTGCAGGAGGCTGACACTTGAGGCTTTGAGTCAGAGGTGCTGATGACAAAGCTGATGAGAAACATTAAAAGCTAAACATGAAAAGCAAGCCTTTGGTGAGGAGGGAGTGCATCGTGTATTGTTAAAAAACAGTTGCCTAGGTCAGTTAAGGAGAAGAACTGCTGAGCTCCAGGGGGAGTCTGGTTCAGTCACCCGTATTCCAAGGAGCTCTAACCTCAATGGGCTTTGTGAGAGGAGGCTTAAAATATGCCTCACTTGTGGTGTTCACTTAGCTCCCAAATGAAACTGTGTTGCAGGAGCTAATGTGAATCAGCTGTTAAATATCTATTAGTTAAACAAATACTTTTCCCTTGCCCTGGTATGGTGGGAGAGTCTCTGTTTTCTGTTTTTAGAAAATTATTGTCTGAGAGATATCCTCTTGTGAGAGTTTACAGAGCACTGTAGTGCAAATCTGTTACTTTACTCATTTTAACTTAATTTTCCTTCATAAACTCCATACATTTGTTAATGCTTCAGTATGTCATTGTGTTTGACATGAAAAATTCCTGTTCAACTGCCTTTAAAAATTATTGCTTGGTGATTGGAACCAATGGATATAATCTGTGTATCGTTGTGAACATGGATTTTTTGATTAGTATTCTGTTGCATGGAGCTGGCAGAACTGGATTTGAATACAGATCTTCAACCTACTTTTTAGCTGGTTTAAAACTGTATAAACATGTTCCCTTTTCTAGTAGGGTTTTTTGTTGACTTGCAAGCTTCTGTGTGCAGTTTTAGGCTGCCCTGCATGCCTGTGCACTTGCCACTGCCTGTGCACAGGTGTTAGCATGGATTGTCAGCAGCTGGTCACGGGCCTTTGTGTTAAACTTCTTAAACAGAAACTGATAAAGCGGTTTCCCTCATTGTGGTCAAAGAAAAGTGAGCATTATAAAGATATTTAACTAAAGGTAGTACACTTTTACCTTATTTCAAGTGTTAGAAAAGTTTATGTTTCTAAGTTTAAAAAAAATCAGGCTCTAATCAAGCTTCATTGTGAAGCTTCTCAGTGGCTTACCTGGTTTGATTCAGTGTAATTACTGAATTACTTAAGGCATGGACTACTGAAGGTACTGAAGGTTTTTTTAAGTTTTTCAAACAGCAAAAGCTTTTTTTTTTTTTTTTTTGGTAGTAGCTTACTGTTTCATTGGCTCTCTGAATTGCTGTAAAATTTAAAGCAAACTTTTGGGCCATCTGTGTATGTGTTTTAGTTACATACTCATCATAATAAATCCCAAGCAACAAAAAGTTTAAAAGCTAAAACCATTGTTTTCTTTTGTGCTGAAATACAGCCAAATCCTGGACGCCAGACAGAACACAAGTAAACGTGTGGGTAGAGGTACCTATATGAGCCACAAAACCCATGAGATCTGAAGAGTGTTAAAAACAATATGGGGCAGTTTCACTTGAGCAGAAGTGTGCATTTATTTCCCCTGTTTGGCATACAAAAAGGGTGTTTGTAAGGGTTTTTTATTTCTAGAAGTTAATTGAACATTATGTGTTCAGACCTGTAGGTGGAAGGGAATGGAAGATGGAAGGTTCACAAGAGCATGAGAATGATACGATTTCAGAGAGGTGCAATACTGAGACTGCTGGATTCAGGCAGTAAATCACTGTACAGTTAGACCATGATGCCTACCTGTCACATCAGTGGCATGGTAATTATAGTTTGCTGTCATGCTGCCCTGTGACATTCTCTTATTACAGCTAATAGCAGTTTTCATATTTTGCTGTGCCTGAATGTGGAAAACAGTTGTAGTTCTTAGAAAGTTTATAGCCTGTAGGCTATAGAAATACTGCATTATGAATTCTGAATTAATAGGGATTTGATAAATAACATTATCTCCCATTAACTTTTATCAGCATGCCAAGTGTTTAAATGTAGACTGTAAAATCAGTGGTAGTTTGCTCACTGGTGTGGGTAACATGCATGACTGTGCAGCATGACCTGAGAGTGCATATCACGTAATGGCAGCAATGCTGGGTGAAGAGATAGAGAAAGAAAAACAAAAATAAAATTAGTCACTACTGTCTTCTGTGAAGTAGTACTGGTACAGCATATACCCATAGATTGAGCATTTACCCCTTTTTCTTGTGTTCATATTCAGTATTTAAACTCTTGTGAGTCTGTAGTAGGATTCTCCATTCTTCGTTAGAGGCAAAATGTGTAATGTAGCATTTATTTAAAGTGATGCCTTATGCCACAGAATCAAACACAGCTCATAGTAGGATGGAGGAAAGAGTTTCCATTTACTTCAGAGAGAAACACAATGAAGACAAACAGATTTAATCCACCCACACTTTATTTTCTTCATACCTCTTAATTAAAAAACAAAATCAATTTAGATGAAGAGGAGGTTTTACAGAAAAGGTTGATATATTTTCATAAAAGGAAGAGCTAACCTCATCCTGTTAGAAAACATCTTGCATCTTCACCTGTCACTGCCTGAGTGTCATTGTGTACTGTTTTCCTCTCAGCCCAGCCTGTGCATTCACTGGATCACCTGGTTGGAGAGAACATGTCACCCACACAGCTCACTCCTCTCACTTCCCCTGTGCTTTAGAACCCCCTGTGCACACCGTCACTGTAGTGACAGTGCAGAGTCATGGAGAGCAGCTAATTGTATTCCTTCTTGCATTAGGAATTTTTGTTGGCTCTTCTAGGACTGTGACTTAAACTAGTTTTCACTAAATACAACGCAGCCCTCCGAGAAGAAGCTGTCTCCAACTTTTTAACAGATTTTGGGATACTGACAAAAGCTAATCTTAGCATAGTGATGCTAGTCTTCGCTCAGGTCTATGTGGGTTGGGAACACAGTTTTCAAATGGTAATTCAGGATGGCTTCTGCTCAGTTGTTTTCTTAGCCTCACCAAGCTAAAGTTAGCTTTTGTAAACACCTTTCTTTTCTTCCACTTCAGTATTTAGAGTAGGCATGTCAAGCTGACCACTCTCTTTAGCTGAACATAAATAGTCACCTTGTTAACCCTAGAATTTCCATTGCAAGCCTTTCTTGCATCCCTGGGTGAACTAAAAGGGATTTGGGATGCAGCTGTTACACCTGAACAGTATTGTGCAGCTATTAGCTTCTATTCAAAAAGGTTTTTTCCTGGGATGAAAAAAAAGTACGTCAGTTGTTTTCCAGTCTTTGCTTTACAAAGATTGATTCTGTAGTAGAGGTCATTACACAGCTTCTTCCTAGAAGTTTGTAGGGCACAGTTGGCAGCATCCAACTGCTGCCAGTGTTGGTTTTCCTCATATTGCTTACTCACACTGCAGCTGGAATCCTCAAGAGCATGTGTGTATGAAACAGCCTGTTGACAACCTCAGCACAAACATCAGCGGCGGAAAAAGAAAAGGGCAATTAAAATACTTCTTAGTCTTTTCAAGTACAGTATCTCCAGATCAGAACTCAGGGTTAGTGATAAGGGTGTCTGTGGAGTTTGTACAGTTACTGTCTGTAATGTAGCTGATGTCCTAAAAGAATGTAATGATTTTCCACTCTTTGGCACTTCTATGCAAATTGGCAGAGAAATTCATGCCATCAGAAGATACAGAGCAACAGATGTACTTTTCTGTTATGCTTCCTTGTGGTTGACAAGACAGAACTGGGAAATGCCTGGAAAATTTCTATCCAGTATAGTTCCCATTTATTGGCTGCTCAATATTTTGTAGACAAGTTCATAAGCTTTGTGTAGGTATTAAATATTCTGTCCATTTGTATGAATCAATGAATTAATGAATAATATACAGTATTGAGGCCTGTCAACAATTCGTATCTGTATAACAGAAATACACCCCCAGTGCATGGTGAACTGCTGTAGTTTAACACAAAACTTGCATCAAGAGGATCTTCCTTGGTAAGTGAGGAAGTGGCATGATCTGTCATTAGCTTCCTTCTAACGAGAAACAGGTATCTGCAACCACATCTTCAGACTCCCACGCCACTGTGGATATCAAGATGTTAAACTTGGTTTATTTTAAAGGTCATCATGTGAGATCTCATGCACAATTTCTAAGCCATAAACAAAACATAGCTCCATAAAAGGAAAATGCAGATTATCAAAAGTGAGTGAAACTTAACACAAGGTCTAAAAATAGACTCTGGCATTACTTTTCTGACTCAAAAACATTAGCAATTGTGCACAGGGTTTGGGTTTTTTTGGTTGATGTGAAACAAAGTTCAGATCTGTGTGGAATATAGCCTTATTCTCTATATGATAGCAAAATCCAAAATAGGCCAAGTGTTAAGAGTACATGGAGCATCTGCTGTGAAGAATTTACCATCTAAGAGAACAAAGCTGAACAATAGAGCAAACAGGATATAACTGTACAAAGGGTGAAAGGTAGGGAGGAGCACAAAGCTGACTGACCCATTTTTCACAAGAGAAGAGAAGCTGGAGTACATATTTTTGCACTTTTTATGCTCTCTGTGACAAGAATGGATGTGGTAAAGGAGGAGGAAGCTGAGGGACTCCGAATGGACTCATGGTATCATCAAGACAAAGGAGAAAAGCATTATACAAAGCAGCTTAAAGAGTGTGTTGTGTATGAACTGGTGAGCAGAAAGTTAAAACAGAGATCTTGAACTGGAGTTTCATGAAACAATATTAATGTCAGAGTAAAATGATATGCCATTTCCATGAGTGCCTTTATTGGTAATTTAGGTATGATTCCAAGATCCTGGATGATGTCCTGAATTCAGATCTACCCACTACACACATGGGAAGTATTGATGTACTTTCTGAGATATGATTGTTGACAAAAGATTGTTTAAAATGGAGATGAGCATTGTTTCAAGTTTTCACTAGTTGAGTATAAAGCTTTAGACTGAATTACTTATAAAGGATGAAATGCTGGTTGAATTAGATGGATTAAAGTAACATACTTTGGATCTAAGTTCTCACAAACTTAAAAGCTATTTAGCCAAGGAATCTTGCCCCAAGCTTTTTTCTGTTTGAAATTTTTTAACTGTGTGCTTGAGAAGAAGGAACAGTAATTCATGGGGGCTGCATGAGTTTTTTTTGTGAAATGTATTATATTTAACTGAGATAGGAGGTGAACTGAAGAATGCCAAAAAAGGGGTATTGAATGACCACCAATTAAGGAAGTTGCTACCTGTCGTTGTCTCATAAGTGAATTGAAATGACACTGTGTTTGAACTATGTTGCCATTATATTCTTGGACTAATTATTTGTGAAACAACACACATTCCTCAGAGACACTCAAAGGTACTAAATAAACTATCGTAGCATTGAATTCAAACACGTTAAACTCTTCTGTTCTTGAAAGGAAAAGTGGAGATATTACTACGGCAAGGGACTATGAAGGCTGACTTGACGTCTATTCTGAACTCTTTATTGACCTTTTCACACTCAGCAGTAATTTCATCCCTTTACAGTTCCAGATCCTCTGCTAGAATAGACACACTATGTTATCAAGGCTCACACAATAGGCTGTGGTTTGAACCAAGGTATCAAGTCCTTGCCTTCTGCTTCTTGTTGCAACCTCTTTTGCTTTTCACCTCCTCCCTTTTGCCCAACACAGACGCTTGCTTGTGGTTGCTTTTATTTTTCAGGTGAATCAATTCCCTTATTTGATTCACTCTGGAACCACACAAGTTTTGGTGGTGGCACGACAGCAAGGATGGCACCTCAGTGAGAAAGGGGACCTGGGAATGGAGAGTGCCTAAGGTGGGAAAATGGGGACTGCTGAAGTCAATACTGGTCACCTAGGAAAGGTCAGTACAGCCAAAGGCTTCAGGCCCAGAGAAATACCTCCTGGCAGCCTAACCTTTGCTTTTGTGGATCTTGTTTATGGGCAGCATTCATACTAGTCAAATGAGACTTGTAATTTTTTTGCATTAAGTTATCCCTACAGATGATGAGAGTCATGGCAAAAGAGCCCTCCTGAACAAGGATGTGGTACTTTGGGAGACAGCTTGCTTTGTGAGTACTGTGATTTCTGGGAGCAGTTAAGACAAATGTTATTTCCATGTAATTGAAGTTGTATTGTTAAAATACCAGTTAAAATGACTGGCTACTGGCAGAAGAGCCAGACTGAAACAGATCTGGCTAAACTTCTCAAGTATTTATTCGGCTTTGTAGAACATCATGCACCCCTGCAATGAAATCTGTGCTGCAAGAGTTCTGCTAACAACAGCTGCTTTACTGCCAGGCTGGCTGTGCTTTCATGAGCTGTAGCTCTAAAAATTCCTACGGTGTCCATACACTCTCAGACACATTGGGGAATTGCTGGGCCAGTATCTGCATTATTGAATGGTTAAAATATTTGTAGTTCAGGTGGACTAGCCATTGATTTTGATGCATATGGCAGCAATGCAAGTTTGTGATGGAAATCTGCATTTCTGAGCCTAGATGGTGATTTTAGGAAAGCCTGTATTGTTTAAACCCTAGGCATTTTATTACTTCTTGCTAGCTCTCAATAGGGATCACAGCGGCTGATAAACAATTCACTCAATGTAGAATCTAAAATTAAATGTCTTGTTCTACCTCCTTTATCCTCCCACTATTGTTTCCTGAAAACAAACATTTTGAAATCATTATTGGATCCACAGCCTACTTGTAAATGTTTGCTGGGGGAATTAGTGCTATGGAAGAGGTTTGGATGAGTGTCTGTGTTGGCTGAAGTCTGCTGTCTGTGATTTGGATGCACTGTGGTCAAGGCAGTTTTACAAGTGTGACTTGTGGAGTCCATTCTAGAAAAGTAAAGTGGAAATCTCCTCCTGCCCCTGCATCACACTCAGTTCTGCAAGTGCAACTGTGTGTACAACTTGACTGGGGAACTGATGCAGGGTAAAAACAAGCCTGAAAAAGAAAGTAGGTTTGTTAGGTAGAATGTTTTGATAATCAAGGGCCACTGCTGCCAGAAGAACAACTCAGGTACTCTTTTATATCCATCCAGGATGCATTTGAACCAGGTTATATGGCTCCTGGGCTACCCAGGGCCCCACAGTTCACACTGCCAGATGCTTTGGACAATGTCTCAGTCGTAAATGAAAGATGAAAACAGATACATTTTCAACACAGAAGTGGCAGCTGGAAGTATTTAAAGGGTAGATATTGGCAACTACAAATGAGCTGAAATGGAAGCTAAGTGGATTCTTGTATGTCTAACAGACAAACAGCATTCTTGTACAAAGTGAGTTGTCTTTCCTGGCAGTAAGGCACTCAGACTTGTTTCTTGACTGGGTAACAGATGCTGTGCCTCTTCTCTATGTATGTAAGATAGCAGCATTTAATACTTGGAGGGGAGTTAGTCTGCAGGAAAGAAAAGTTGTGCCATTTCTAAGTGTGGACAAGAGAACAAATGTATTTAATCTTGCAGCAGTTTTTGAGTTAACGGTTTTAATTGTAAAAGATTATTTTTAAAATAGAACTTCCAGAAGCTAAACTTTGCAGATCATTAAAATATAAATACGTTTTTCCAAGTGGCCATCAGTTCCTCTCTTTAAAGAAACTGCTATACAGTTGCCTACTTCTGTGATATTCCTAGGATTTCCTAGTGAGACTTCACTCTTTTCTTCTAAATCATGGTATTCATTCACTTTCTATCAGGGTATTAATAGCCATGGTAACCAACTGTCAGTGAGAACCTTGTCCAGTCCCTGGAGTAACAGGAGCCAACAAAAAGGAGCATTTTTCTTTCATTCCTTTCCTATGGTTCTCTGATAATTTGCCACAAAAAGCAGATTACTTTGATAGAACCAGGTTAGGGAGTGGCTCTGTGTAGTCAGACTGGCAGATCTGAGAGGACTGGCAGCTATAGGTGCTGTGAAGGAGTTCATCTTTCAATACAGTCCAGCTGCACAAGTCTGACCATGTCCTCACATTCAGTAATGCTCCTTCTCAGATCAAGGCAGGGAAGACGGAAACTCCATTCTCAAAGTCCCTTGTGGTAGAGAGGCCAAATAAATACTCAGTTTATGGTCTGTATGATTTCTGAATGATAAATTTGAAGTTCTGATTGTTCTAGGTGAGTCTGATCCTTTGCTTTACTTGTCTGTGAATAAAGCCAAGGTTTTCAGAGCAATCCTCTGTACTGAACTGGTCCCAAAGAGCATAAGGGATGAAAAAAGGCAAGGGAAGGGGAAGGGAAAGGTCCAGGGGAAAGAATTGAAAGTAAAGTTCTTCCAGGATCCACACTAACCTTTTTTCACTACTCTTTGATGCTGCTCCTGAGAATGTAGTATTTTCTAAATGAACGAGGTGATGACATCTTGAACAATGTCTTCCTGAGGAGTCCAGGTATTTCTCACAGCTGCTGGGATAGGTGACAGACAAACTACACAGTTATCTGTGAACCATGTAACATATATCTAGGAAAGATATAAACTTTTGGGACATTATTCACACTTGAAGGCAGATTGGCAAAAATAATACAGTTGGCTCCAGTCTCCACGTTCCTACCCCATCTATATAAGCCTAGATAAGATAGAAGCTCTTTGAAAAGGATTTATGCATTTGAGTTTTCTTCTGACTTCTGGCTCCAGATTTTTGTCTATAGATTAAAAAAAAACAGGCATGAAGGGTTACCAAGAGTTGTTTCTGAAGGAAAAGATTTGGGAGGGGAGGAGCAAAACAAAAATGTGCCTATGTTCCCTAAAACAAAAGCATATTCTTCGGAATCTCTTTATAGAGGTTCTAAATAAAGAGCATATACCCTGGTCAGTATGTGAAAGGTGCTTAGTCTGGTCCCACTGCCCTTCAGAAAATTTACCAGGCCCTGGAAGTATCACTGGGGAGGCAGATAGGACCTCTAAACAGGCTAAGTGTTAGGGATTACCTCCTACCTCATGGAAAAACAAGTACTCCATTATATGGAGTAATAACTCAGCCCTCTATTCATAAAAGTGGGGAATGAGCAGCTGCTTAACAGCTCCTTTTTGTGTTATAGAGCCTTTAAAATTCTGTCTATGAATTTATACATACAAATACCTATATTGTGTATCTGGTTTGGGGGCAAGCAAATACTGGATCTTAGAAGTTTGTACATTCATGTGGGGTTATAAAATAGTCTGCATATTTTAATTTTAAATTTTCCAATTAACTGCTAGAGTCAGTAACAACAAGCTTGTTCATGCAAAAGCAGTGTGAAATTGCAACCTTATCCAGCGTGGGAGGGAGAAGGGGAGACCCCCATGGAGGGTTGTGTGTGACACTTTTTAAGGAGGTGTCTCCTTGGTCCTCATAGTGAAAGTCTGATTTATGGGTGGATCAGGGAGCTCATGCAGGTTAAAACTTGTATTCTCCACACCTCTTCCACCCCCGCTCCAAACAGTTCTTTGGGGGCAACAAGGCAGAAAGAAAAGGAAGGAACAAGGAACCTGGAGACAAGAATTGTTTAAGACAGAACTGCTGGCAAAAGCAGCATTTATCAGACTGCGTCCTGTAGGTATTAGCTGTCTTTGTTGATGTGGATGTCTGTGACATTAGAAATATTAAAGGCTTCCCAGCAGAGCTAGTTCAAGGAAATAAAAACCAAACCCATTTGTTTCAGGAAAGGAAACACCTGATCTATCCTAAGGGAGAATTGCCATTATGGAAGTAATGTGCTGTTTCTTCAGCTGCCTTTGGTGAGTCTGAGCACTCAAAATTTACATGTACACCATGGCCCTTCCCTGCACATATATGTATTTGTCAGATAAAACTGGTGGTAGAAAAATTTCAACAAGTCTAAGTAATTTAAAAGTTCAAGTTTCATTTTTGTGACTAATGTTAGATGCTGTATCCCACTGACTTAAAATGAAAGAATGATACATTTCTAAGCATTTTGGAAATGAAATGTAGTTTTTGGAGGTCATTTATAGATAGTAGACTATTTACTCCATTCATTGCTAAGACCCAGTCCTACTGCTGTGAATGGTCAAGCTTCATCTCTAGGCACTGTCACAAGAACTTGGTGGGTGTCAGGGTTAAAGTCAACTGAGAGGCATTTTTGATTTTGTGCCGTGTAACTAAAAATCAGAACAGAAGTTGTCTTTCTAGTTGAATATATGGGGACTTTTTAATCTTGTAAAATTAAAACAAGTATGTCTTCTTTAACTGCATGCAACTTTTCAGTAATAACAAAAATTTTACATTACCATCCCATGGTCTCTCTTAGTAACAAGAGGCAAAGTGAGTTTACATAGGATAAAAGTCTCCATAATCTTCTATTTTTAGAACTGAACTTTTTCCCCACAACTGTTGAAGACAAAACACCATGTGCAAGGTTGACTACTCTCATCATATTCCAGCTGAGAACAGAAATAAATGTGCCAGCAACATCACAAATAAGCCTTTTTCTCACAAGACTTACAGCACATTTTTTTCTGACAGAAAGCATTCAGATGAATTTCCAAACTCTTAGATGTTTATCTAAACTATACCCACATTTTTTAACCTTTTGTAGCTTTCCTTATATCTGAGACTAAAAAATACATTCATCAGGGCCATGGCTTAGAACAACAGTCATCCCTAGCGAATAGATTGTTTGTTTTCAGTTACTGCTATGGATTATGGGGAGGGGAAAAATTGTCGTCTAAGTGTTTTAAAGATTCTTTCTTATTTAAAGTAAGCTTTAGCCTGTTTTTCCTGATTTACAGTTTCATATACTTCTTTCTGACAATGATCCTTTAAAGTGATTATCCTTCTCTTTACTGAATGCAAAATGTCTTTAAAACAAAGGTTAACACGTGGAAATTGTATAGCAAATAATTCAATAGCCCTGTATTTATCACTTGCAATAAGCCTCATTTTTCACTGTTCAGACTTACTTTCTCCAAGTTTCACTACTGATCAGCCTCATCACAGCTTTTCCTCTAAAGTCACTGTACAGCAATGTACTCACAGCATTTATCCTCGAGATACCATCTGTTCATTCACGTGCTCATCCACAGGGGTTTTGCTGCTCGTGGGGTGTGTGGATCTGACTCGGTGCTGGCGTGTTTCTCTCAGGCTGCTGCTCGCCGTGGCCATGCCCAGTGACCGGGGCTGCTCCTGTGGTTTTGTCTCATGACACGCAGCCTTTGGCAGCAGTACTAACTTTAGACATCCTTGGTCTGTGTTCTTGCTGCAGCCACTGCACCATCCCCGCGCGGCTGTGCTGACACAGCTCCTTGTGGGGCCATGCTGTGGATCAGATCCGGGGGAACTTACCCGACCTGCACAATCCTCCCCTCTCACCCCGAATAAAGCCCGAAGCTGGCTCAGTTCCCTTGGTCTGGCTCATGGGGTGGTCTCACAAATGGTTCTGCTGAGCCAGCTGAGCAGATGGGATGCTTCCAGGGCACAGAAGGAAGGAGCAAACCATTACACTGGCATTGCCTAACACCATATTCTTATAAGCCTTGGAGTACAAACAGATGCAAATATTAAATCTATTTCCTAATACTTGTTGTTATAACTGCAATTTACCTTAATGGCTAGATTGCTGATTTTAAGTTTAAATGTGTAAGGGAGGAGGTTTCGAGACTTAGGAGTTATAACTTATCATGTAGCCTAAATTTATTTATTTATTCAAATTCATTAAAATGTTGTTAGAGAAAAATCTGTACTTAATACACCTCAGTTGGCATTAATGGCAGTCTAAGTAACTGGTACAGATCAAAGCATTGCTTCTTTTGCTAATTATTCTTTAATTTCTAGGTTAATATCATCTTTGGTTTGTTATGATACAAAAGATACATGTTTAAAACAGCAACAAAGGTCCTGCAAATGGGGTCAGTTCTGGCTCTGTTCCCTGGATTAGAGTGTGCTCTGGCATTCAGTCAAATTGAACCAATTCCAGTGATTTCTGTACTGTACCTGACTTGGGCTGGCTTTTCCTGCAAGTCTTGTAGGTCAGAAACCTGTGATTATGCCTTTGCTCCCTTGCATTCATTCTTCATATATTGTTCTTTGATCAATCCTTCAGATATCCCATGGTTTAAAAGCTTTCCCCCCTGCCACTCTCTGCACTTAAAGGCAAGCAACTGACAATTTCTGTCAAAGCAAAAGGCTCATCCTTATTAGTACATTATTTTTGAAACTGGATGTGTTCAGTTGATACAAATTGCTCTTTTTGTTTTAATTTTATGGTGAAGGTGTGGACACAACAACAGAGGAACAGGAAAGGGTTATATGCAAAGCCCTGTCTTTTACGTGTTTGTTGTGGCCTCATTGCAAAATTGGTGCATAAAGAGAGAGCTCTGGTACACACCCATCAAATACCTCAGAGAATTGGCTCTGGGGCATAGGCAGGTGGGCTGTTGGTGAAGAAAACTAAAGTGATGAAGTTATGACCAAGATACAGGTTCCATCCTGATTTTCACAGGGAAAGATCTGCCATTTAAGCTGTGTGGGTAATGTGGCTTATTTGACCTGTGACTGGAAGGGAGTGTCACAGAGTGAGTTGTGGGTGCCTGGGAGAGGTCACCCCTTCCCCGAGCCTAGCAGCAGCCATCCCACCGGGACGTGAATCCCCAACCGAGGGAACAGCCACAGGCTGAGCCGAGCTGAAAAATCCTGCTTCCGAAAGATAATTACTCCATTCCCACCTCATTCTGCCCCAGGCAGAAAATTAACACAGCAAAAGTGAGTGAGACATTTCCATCCGGTTTGGTGAGTTTAGGCAGTTCTTATATGAGGGGGTCAGAGGGAAGAAAGTATGGGGAACTTCCCTTTCCACAGAGGGGAATGTCCTAATGGAGCAGCAATCCCACTGCACCTTTACTGTGCTGGTTCTAGCGAACCACTTATAACAAGTCGTGCTGGGCCAATTGTGACTCTCCTGATGAAAGATGTTACTGTTCCCATGTTGTACGTATCACATTTGGTGAAGGTTCATCTGTTGAATTTACTACCTGCCTAAAGCTAATTATAGTCCATGTCACTCTTTAAACTGTGGTCTCTGGCGCTCACAGAAGGGAGGTTAACCACGGAACACTGAGGGTCCCAGGGCTTCTCTAGGACCTCCTGTCAAACAAGGCTGAAGCTGAGCTGGCTGAGGTCCCTCCCTTGTGCCACTCGTACAATGAGCCAGTTCAGGGAACTGAGACAAAAAGTTGCTTTCTTTGGAGCACGAGCCTTTAACTGGCTCAGGTCCCTGGGCTGCCTTAGTGCACAGTGCTCACATCAGCACAAATCACTGGGCAGACAAGGGGAGGGTGGAGGGCCAGGCTATGGGAGCTGTAAATTAGGTTGGCTTAAGGTGTTAGAGAAATACACCCTGAATGGAAGCAGAAAAATTATTATAACTTCCCTTCCAGAATATCGTTTTTCTTGAGCAATTGAGCCACTACTGAGAAATGTAAGGATATTAAGTACAAAAGAATTTAAATCCTACAGAATTTTAATTTAATTTTTAATTTTGAATCATATTTGGGCCAGTTAAGTTATAAATATTGAAGTAGACTTCCCAAAAAAGGAATTATTTCCACCCTTTCCCTTTTGTTTAAATACCTGTCATTCCGGTGATATTATGGGTTAATTAGTTTATTTTCTGAAATGTATTTCTGGGATATTTTCCCTTTAACTACTTCAACCCATAACCTCATGTTCTGAGAGTTACTTAACCTTTGGTCTTGTGCAGTTTACTGGCAACCATTCCTTTCCTTTTCGGATTTCTTATTTGTGATTCCCTTAGCAATATAAACCACATATAGCTACTATTTCCTAACATGAAGCCCCACACAGTGAATTGACAATACAGTTCATTAACAGAAGAGTTTTAGATATTTCATGAAGTTATTGACACCAGAAATGCTGTACATTAATACCAAATGCTTGACATAATTTACTGTAAGAAGAGATTGTAATCTCAGATTAAAAGATATTAAAAAGTAGATCAAATTTATTTTCCAACTAAAGGACTACTATAGGCAAGACTTATTGCTTGGATATCCTATGTGTAGTTCTATGCCTTAAAAAGTTTGGATTTCTTTCGAGTTCTGCTCTAACATATCTTGGCTTACAAATGTTTTCTACAGTAATTTTAAAGCTTAATTTTGAACTCTTGCAATCAATTTTATTACAGCCTCAATGTAATTTGCTAGGGAATTCCCAATAAGAAAAAGTCCAACAAATCCAGTAAGACTGTTTTTAATACTCTGAAGATATATAAATACCAATGTTGAAACTATTTTTAGTTTGATCTTTTGTCTGACTCAGTGGTACATACCAATTGTTTTGTACCAAGCACAGTCAGAGCCTGGTAGCCAGTTGAACTGGGTTTACAACTTTGGAAGCTGCTTAGACAAATAACTTTCATGTACTGTCTTGACTGGAAAAGATTCATTTTCAGTTTATGGTCATACTGTAGCAGATGCTCCCCTCCCTTTGTGATAACAAATACGAAACTGCATTCTGTGATATGGATCTGTAATACATTGACTACTTTTGGAAGGTGATACTGTAAAAACGGTTAAAGCATAAAATACACTTTTTTTTAACATAGATAAAACTTGAAGCAAGCAATGTCCCATTTGGTGCCTCTGGTGCTTTAGAAGTCTTTTCCTTTTAATGTTTCTTGAACAACTGTATAAACCCAGAGGATTAGAGTCTGCTGCAGGAGAGCACCAAGAAGGGCAGCTGTTGTTCTCTTCAGCATTTTTTTGCTGAGCCATCAGGACAGCTTAATGCTACTACATGCTAAAAAAGTCATGCATTCTAGTGATTGTGGGTACACACAGTCCTGCTGAATCCCTGCCCAGCCGAAACCAATCCATGGCTGATTGATTGCTTCTTCTTTTTCAATTGTGCAAAACTGGAGAAGATGTATATGTTTTAATTCAAATGGAAAGCTAAGTAGCAGATTCCAGAGATATTTTCTTGTCTCTTTAATTCAGCAAAAGGGTTTATTAAGTTAAAATAAAAATTGCCATAAAACTATTAGCAGCTCCCTGTCTGTATTTTACCCATCATCGTGGAGGTGACCAGTTTCCATTATCTTATATTCTTTGCCTCCCAAGTGTTACTACCTGGATGTAACTACTCTTATGATATTTTTGCCTAACAATTACAGGAACCAGAAGTAAATGACAAAATTAGAGAGCAATCTGAACACTGAGCAATTTTTTAATGATATATTTTGCAATGTTGTCTGCTTTCTGATTAATCAACAGATTATGAACCTCAGTATCAAAAAAATGTTTTATAAAAAAAGTCAGACTGAATAAAAGTAAAACTGGATAGTTGATTGTTTTTCCCAGGAGCCAATGCAGCCTTGAACACTTTAAATGTTAACTAGCCCACATTTTAAGTGATAAAGGCACATGACATACAGATAATCATATTTTCAGTCTGTCAAAGTCAAGCAATTATAATGCCTCAAAAGAACATTATGCAATGAAATACATGAGAAAAAAGATTTTGATCACTCTAAAGTATGTATCATGTTTTAGAATGGATGTATTCTGTATTTTAACATGAATCACTTAATGTCTTGGGTAATAGAATTGTTTTAGACAAATTCCATTTTTTAATGGGAAGGTAATCTATTTAATTTTAGTACAGACCTCATAGAATTATTTAATGATCAAATAATATCATAATGTTGAATTTTACAAGTTCAGCCTTTTCTCTTACTGGTTTTCTTAGTGGGAAAATATTTGTAGCTTATTGGTATTATTTCTTCCTAACATATGAAAGCACCAAACCCTGGTCTCCAAAGGAGTAAGCAGCAGGTCAAACATTTCATTTTGTTTTTGTAGACAGATGATTTGTGCATATTCAGGCATCTGTGGCCTTTTGATAATGAAAGCAAAAGGGCTGACCATATGATTTGATTTTCTTGATGATTAAGTGACATGAACCCTTGCTGTAAGATTTCTAGTTTGAATACATGTTAAAAACCCATTTTATGTGAGCATTCATTTAAACTGTATTGTTTTGTTCAATATAAATTACCAGCCAAACCATTCTTTATATACATATCTGATGAATAAATATATAGGATCTGCAAATACAGCAAAACTATATTAATTTTTAATGAATGAACCTTTACTGAGTATTATTCTTCCAGAGCTGACTGGGATGACTTTATTAATTGAATAGCTCATTCTCCAGCTAGGAAAAATACTGACATAGTATTTAATCAGTTATTCCTTTCTGTGTCTTGTTTTTTCTACTTTCCATAAATTTTTAATATACAGCAGTACCTTTATCCCAATCCACTCTGCCAACATAAAAGGAGCTAGAGGATGCAGCTAAGCCTATTCTTGGGAAGGGGTTAGGGTAGAAAGATAAGGATCAGGAGCAGCAGCATAGTATCAGATGACCAACTGTAATGAGGATTGATTCTGTGACCAAATCAAATAGTTAAAGCTCCCAGCCCTTGCTCTGTCAAAGAAGAATCAACCCTCTTGCATGCTGCAATCTGGACATCAAGCCAGGCGGAAACTCAATCAACTAAAAAATGGAGAGGCAAGAGCAGCTAATGAAAACCACCACTTCTACTTCAATGCAAAGGCAAAAATAAACGTAAACCACCTGGTTGGCCTGTTTGACTTTAGACTGGGATGGATTACAGCAAAAAAGACACATAAAGCACCTGCAACAGCTGGGGTATGGCAGTCGTGTTCCACATGTTACCTCTCAGCTGAAACCTGTTGTGTCCAAATTAAGATGTTGAGTCAGAAAGCTCATTAGACACAGACCAAGCAAGTGGTGTGAGCATACGTGATCTGAGGACTGCAGATGGATCCGCCTGCACAGAGGAAAGGTGGAAGGCCGAGATCCAAACTGCCAGGGAGCCTTTAAAGTTTTCCGCACCATTGGAAGCTATTGTTCCATGTTGGCTTAGCCTGATCTGAGTCAAGGACACAAGAGTGGTTTGCACAAGGCAGACAGTCCTGCTCACTCAAGAGTGAACCCATTAGGCTTCCTATGGAAACCTGGGAATAGGCACATCAAGAAAGGTTTAGTAGTACATTTATTCTAGTTGCTTCTTTTGAATTATGGTGAAAAGCTGTAATGAGGGAAAATACCTTTTTCTACCCCTGAAGATAATTAAAATACTTATGAGGAAACATTAACTTATGGACAAGCAAAGTCTATGTATCATTTATTAAATTACAATATATAAGGAGGGATGACTTAAGCATATGAGTTTGTGGTTATACCTAAGTTAATCAAAGGATATCAAATGATATATGAAATACAGAAAAACTATTGTACCTTAAACTGCACATGCATTACACTTGAACAAAACAGAACCGTTCCACAGAAGGACCATTGTATTTATAGATCCTGGGATAGAATAGCTGAAGGCTTGGGGACTCAGGCTCCATTTTGCTACAACAGTTGTGTGATGCTTCTCCTTGTCCAGTACAAGGAGAAATACCAGCCCAAATCATCTGGCCAGGCTGCTTAACTGTTCAAATGGAGTGTCTAAGTATTCCGGACTTGAGAGTCCTTACTCAGATGCATTTGCAATCTAAGTGAAAAGAGGAACAGATAGTTTATTACCTTCACCTTAGAGGGAAACTAAGGCAGTGTTTTGTGTCTATGTAAATAGCAAGTTACTTGTATCCCTTTGAAGTCTGAAAATTAGACTGCAAGAAAGGGGAAACTTGGAACAAAGAGCATAATTCTATATGTATTTTCTATATCCTAGTAATGTACAAGAGGACTGTCTGCTGGCTAGTGAACAGTCAAAAATGAAAGAATATGGAAAAGTAAGTAAAATGCCATCTTAGTCATTTTATCAAGCCTAAGAACTTCTATGAAACCTCATTTGAGTTCCCACAAATATTTATCTTATGCAAACATCACTGTGCATTAAAGGAGTTTGTTCTTGTTCTGGTAGCAATCTCAGTTGTCATCTGATTTCGCTCACAAACCACTTTAGGCTTTGTAATAAGACTCTAAGGTATCTGTAAAAGCAATCATTTCAGAAGCAAGTACGTGTGCCTGGAGTGTCCTTATATATGGGTATCAGTAATAATGCAGCTGATAATTTTACTTTGCTTTCACTTGATGTTCTGAGAGCAAAATACTATGAATATAAAGTCCGAGAGGGGAGCCATGCAGTTCAGTGCCAGATTTCTAGACCACTAGTCTTTTCAACATGTGTGATGGTAACCTCCAAATGGGAGGATTGTAACCTGTTCTGTAAAACTCTAGAAATATAAAGCAGCAGCAAACTTTATGAAGTAATATCTGCTTTACATGGCATGTTAAACAAATAATAAAGCAAAGCAATGATTGTTTAATGTAAAAGTATATTGAAGAGAAATATATTAAAGTGTATTTAATATGACTGCAGTAGGTTTAGGAGAGTGATGAAACTTCTTGGGGAAAACTGTAAAACGGTTAAATGAGACTGTGACCTCATTAAGTTTTTATGTGGGTATGATTTTGTCAACACATACCTTGTAGGCAATCTTTTTTTTTTTTTTTTTAACTTTGTAATCTTGCTATTACAAATGCCCCATTGATCAAACACCAAGCTCAAGATCTAGACAGGAGTGTTGTAATTAAGTCATGGCATAGGAAATCTTAAAAAGATGACTGCCGATTTTCACTGAAAATTTATCAAAGTTCAGTCAAGTTTCTGTCTTTTATTCTGGTTTTTGCTACTGTGTATTTTAATGCCTGAATTAGCACAACTCCTAATTTTGCTACAAAACTTTCCAGTGCTATGCAATCTACTTTTGTTTTTGTTTTGCTTTTAATTCCCCAACGGCAGAAGTTTCGTATTTCACCCAGGCACTGGTAATTAGCCAAGGAAATTATTTAAAATGCCAGATGTCACATATTAAATATAAATAACCTATGACCTTGTGTGCAGAATGCAACCCCCTTTCTTATATGATGGCTGAATTTAATTTATTCAACATAGGCTCTATACTGAAATATTATCTTTCTCCTACACAACACCATTCTGCTTGCTTAGACAATGGATGTGCCTTGTTAGCTGTAAGAGACATGAAGGCTGTGATAATTTTGCTTGTATGTCACTTAAAAATTAATTTAAGAGTATTAAGCATACACATTGATCAAAAAATGTCCCTTGTACTCATGCTTTCTTCAATAGCAGCTGTAAAAGGCATAACCTTTGCTGCAGCCAAGGAACACTATCTGCTCAATCCAGGAGTCTTTCTCTGTGCTTTCTCATCTGCCCTTTCTATGCCACGCTGGTGTGTGTGGCTTTTAAACAGGTCCAGATTCAACCGCAAACAGGAATGAGATCAAGCACATGAAATGCAACCTTCTGTGTTATATTCCTAATTCGAGGCTGTTTGGTTGATTGAATCATGCAGAACGAATGCCTGCCCATGCGTCTTCCAAAGCCTATTCTGGCTACAATTGCACAGCTGGCTTTGATTTGCTGCCCATAGGAAGGGGGGAGGAATCCCTCTTACTCCAACACAAATACAGATCTGGGATGTGGCTGCAGATCCAGAATTCCTAGCTATCCAGCATCGGATGATGTGTGGAAAATAAAACACAGCACAACGTAGCCCTCAGGTTTTTGGAGCCGAAAGTCACAACACGCCTAAAAAATAGCCGCAGTTTGGAAAGGATTCAAATACCACAGGAAGCGCGTTCCTTCCTACTCAAGGCACATGCAATAACTCCAGCTCCTGACTAGATCAAGGTGTATCCCCATCTGGATGCAATAACACAGCCTAGAAGCAACAAGGACAGAAACCACCTATGCATATTAAATAAATGAATAAATAAAGGCAACTTCTCCTCACAAAACCACAAGTGAAATAAAGTTGCCCTTGTTACTGCCACCGTTTCATTTCTTAGTAGCCAACAAAAGCCAAATCAGCCATCCATGCCCTGGACCCCAAGCACAGAGGTTGATACAATTCCCTGAAGACTGATGTGAGCTCACTCACATCAGTTGTTTTACCAACTCACAGTCACACCCCAATTACTCTTTAGCTGTGTAGAAGAGGCTTGAAGGTGTTTCTCTTTACAGTTTCAAATGCAGAAAGGATGTGCTTTTTGGTGCAGTACAACAGAGTCAGCAAAATGAAAGCTATGGTGAAGACAAGATAAAAAGAAAGGATAATGTTGGCAATGGAAGTACTGAACTCAAAGACACACATCTGCTTTTGAAGTAAAAAGCTTTATAAAGTTTACTGTAAATAACTTAAAATACCACCTCACCTTTTACATATTCTCTGAAATCTTATCTTATTAGCTAGGTGGTCATGTCATAAGCAATTACTCTGTTTTATTCTAGGACATATAGTCCATTTTCTTTTTCTATTGACAGCAGTAGGTAGGACTAAAAATACCTAATGTCCTGCACATATCATAGCTTTCTGAATAAATAGTGGAGACAAGAAAAAGGGGAGACAAGATTTATTTTACAGTTAAGGGAAAGGAACAAGTCATTAATATTAATATCTTTAATTTAGCATATTCATTAGAAATACACTCTGAGTATCTTATTAAAGAACATGGATCAAATACTTGGGTTCAAATCCCCCCTTATAAAGAGAACAAGTTCAATTGTATTTTTCACCACAGACATGCATAATGAATAATCTACTGGTATAACAGAACAGGAAACTGCTGTGGTTGCTCCATTTGCTGTAACCTGACACAACAATTATTTAACAATAAGACAAAGTCTAATACAGCTGCTTTGAAAAGCAAAAAATTACCCAAAAGTTTTAGATAAAAATTAGCTGTTAAAAGTCATTTTACGTATAGTGTATTTTACTGACTTGTTCATTGTAGATCTGTTTTCATTCAAGAATGCATGAGGGTTTTTCTTAACCACAGTTAATCCAATTACACATACTTTTCCAGCTTGTCTTGCTACGTGACCTTGGATTTAGAGATAAAAAGAGGCTACAGGCCAACTGGATGTGAGCTCCTTTAAAAGGTTCGGGCTTCCTTCAGGAGACAGAATTGTCTACCCTAACAAGAGCATGAATCTTTTGTTTAAGTGTTGTAGAACAGTAGCTGTAGTTGCTCGTGTATTTTCAGTAAAGAAATAGCTAGTGGTGTGTGGGAAGTGACAATGTCAAGGACAGTGCTTTACAAGATAAGTAAAAAACATATGGCTGCTTTTGCACTAGAAGCAACTTCCCATTTTGGGCAAACGCCTGCTGTCTCAAGTTCTGGAAAGTAGTTTTTAATATGATGCGTTCTGTTTCCACTAGAATTGCAATGTCACAAAGTAGTTTTTCATTTCAGCTTGCTTTCTTCAGCACAGATTACTGAGCTTCCTCAGAAGTGCACAGAGAGAGAGAATTCACAGAGAATTCACTGCTCTCTGTTAAGAGCCTCTGGATTGAGGATTATTCACTGTAGCTAATTCCTCTAAATGTGAGCCTTCTTTTCTCACTTTCATTCACAGACTCCAACGAGAATATCCAGGTACAAATGCATGCCTGTTTGGATCTGTCTAAACAGCAACAAGCATGGAAAGAAAGTGTGCATAGAAACAATTAGAATTATTTTAGAATCAAACAATATTAATCTCCAGATGGCCATAGAGTCACAACACACTAACTAGTTCAGCTGATTTTGCAACTGAGTAACAAAACCTTAGAGATAGCAATGATATTTCTGGCTAACAAGAGTTTCACATTCCATAACAAATTATATTGTGAATATTACATAATTGTCTCTAAGTTGACTATTCGTGAGCAGTAGTTTAAATTCCATCAGTGCTCAAGTTTCAGCACAAACCTAAAATCTTCCTAGATCACATGTATTAAGGGTTAATATTTTACTAATTCCACAGCCCACAGTGACTGTTTAATTAAGTTAAAACCTTAGAATAGAATCACAGAATCACTTAAGTTGAAAAACACCTCCAAGATGATCGAGTCCAACCTTTGACCAATCACCACCTTGTCAAGGAGACCAGAGCACTGATGGCCATGTCCAGTCATTCCTTGGACACCTCCAGGGATGGTGACTCCACCATCTCCCCAGGCAGCCCATTTCAATGCCTGACAACCCTTTCCATGAAGAAATTCTTCTGACGTCCAGCCTGAATCTCTCCTGGCATAGCTGAAGACCTTGTCCTCTAGTCCTGTCGCTGATTGCCTGCAAGAAGCGGCCAAGCCCCACCTGGATACACCCTCCTGTCAGGAAGTTGTAGAGAGTGATAAGGTCTCCCCTGAGCCTCCTCCAGGCTAAACACCCCCAGTTCCCTCAGCCACTCTTCACAGGACTTGTGCTCCAGACCCTTCACCAGCTCTGTTGCCATTCTCTGGACATGCTCCAGCACCTCAATGTCTTTCTTGAAGTGAGGGACCCAGAACTGGACATAGAACTCAAGTGCTCATATTAAGCTCCCCTCAAGTTGCTCTATGATTTCTTACACAGGAAATTCCAGACACATCAGGACAGTTACTGTTTCTATACTGCCATGTCTTGCGGGGAACAGATGCTCCTGCTGCAAGAACAGCTTAAATTCTACATTTTGTTTTGCCCTTCTTTTTGTCTTTCCACCTTAGTGCAAGGCAAAACTATAGATTATGGTATGTTGTCGTGCACGCAGAGTATCCTGAAGCTTTTGTGCTCATCCTACGGACTGCTGGGCTCCTTTTATTGATGACATACATTACTAAGGAATATTTTGATCCGTTTCCTTATAGTTAAAACTTTTAGATGCAGATCTCACAAAATGCAAGACTTAGTGAAGACACTATTCCATGCTTTAAAATTCCTTTTGGGGTTGGTTTCGGAGGAGAATTCCCCACAGTTCTACAGCCTTGGTGCAGCAGCTATGGTGACCAGAAAGTGAAGTGCATGAGGAAGTGCCGCAGTGCAAGCCAGGGTGGCTGGGCACTGGAACAGGCTCCCGAAGGAAGTGGTCACAACGCCAGACCTGGAAGAGTTCAAGGAGTGTTTGGACAAGGTTGTCAGGCACATGGTGGGATTCTTGCGGTGTCCTGTGCAGGCCCAGGAGTTGGGGGACGCTTGTGGGTCCCTTCCAGCTCAATATTCTATGTTTGCTTGATTGCCACTGTTCCGACTGAGCCGGAAGGCAAGTAGCAAATAGCTTAGAGTCCTGGAGTCAGCATTTGTTACCCAAGCGACATTCCTCAACTTACGCCCTCCTACCTAATTAATGACTCGAGTCATTAATTGGTGGCAAGAGCACCACATACTTACATGCGGTGTTTTAGAAAGTAAGACTTCGCACGCCGCAAGGGAATTTTGCCCCTTTGGTCTCTCGTGGGGCCGTCTGCGCTCTGCAGGAAGGTTCCCACAGCGGGAGCGGGAGGGGGTTGGAAGGAGGGGGGCTCGGGACGGAGCGGGGCGGGCGCTGCTCGGCGGC
>VZTN01035382.1:3238-13716 GCA_013400515.1 Erpornis zantholeuca | reverse complement strand
CAGATCTTTGGTGTGTTAGATGTTCTTTTGTAAGAACTTGACTAGAATTGCAGATGAAATCTCTAGTTTACGCAAGACTTGCACTGGATGAAATGTGTAACATTCTCTAAAATTATCTAAATCTATGTATATGCTTATTTGGGTGTGTATGCACTTATTCAAATGTACTACAGTTTCTTGGCTACAAAGTCTTTTTTCAGGGGACTAGCCTACAACTTTCTATAAACTTTTTTGCAAACACTGGAAAAACACACAGTAAGTTGAAAAAACAATTAAAGACAGGAAGTAACTGATGTAGAAATAATTTGAAGTATTTTTTGCTTTTCTGCCTACAGAAAAATGCAGAAAAGCCTGTTTTCCTTTTTGTCTGTTCTTTGCTTGAGTAAAAAAAAAAAAACTCATCAGGATACTATAAAAATTCATCTTAAATATAAAATATCCTATCACAATATAAAATGTAATAGAAACTGTTATTGTTTGCTATACATTGACACGGATTTTTTAGCAAAAAACAGAAGGATGATTGGGAGATGTTTGGGCTCTGGCAATCTACCACTGATGCAGAGCTCTTGTGGTGCTACTTGATCAGCAGCTCCTCATAAATCCTGACAGCAAGGCTAAAACAAGGCTGGGCATAGCAGGGCTCATCTTCCATCTACTGGTCTTAGCAGTATGCAAGTTATTCAGTAATAAGCCTAAAAGAGCCTAAAGGTAGTGTCTATTTTTCCATCTGCAATGTAAGAATCAGGAAATGAAGACATGAAGCTAGTTATCCTACCTGGAATATCCTACCTGTAAGGCAGCACTAGTTTGTGCCATCCAAAGGAAGATGTGACAAGAAAAGAAATAAGTCCTTTTGCCTTTCGCTCATCTGTCAATTTTCTATACCATCAGATGAAGGCCACTTGAATTTTGAGATAATCAGCAAACCAAAAGATTTAGCTGAATTTAGCAAGGTTAAACACATGGCCAGACATTGTAGAAGGATTCTGCATCTTTGCCACCTCGTGCCTGTGAAAGGTGTGTAAAACAGGCAGCAACAGAATGGTGTAGATGCTGTGAGTTATCCATTCTGATGGGGTTTGGGCTTGCATCAGTCATTGCTTTCTCTGTCCTCTACCCCCACCTACACCCTGAGCCCCTGGAGCTGCCTCAAGGCTACTCTCATTCCTATGAGGTGACCAGGACACAAGTTTTTAGGTACATTTGGCCACTCTTCTTGTGCTGCTACTTGCATGTGGTAGGACATGCAAGTACGTCCATTAAGGCAGAAAAGTGTTGAAGCTCATTTTCTTCTTTTCGGTTTTTTTTTCTTTACTTAAAATATTTATGCCAGCATAAACATACTAAAGATTTTTGAAAACATTGCCAAGGTTCTGATTTATTAATTTCTGTTTTCTGAGAAACAAATGGTTTTTTTGGTGTTTTATTCCTTATAAATAAAAGAGCTTTGGTGTGGTTTTTTTTCAATTTCTTTATTAAGAACTACTTCTTAATTAAAAGTTATCAAACAATCACTGAATACTACTTTTTTCCTGTAAGATTTCTGATTTTCAGTAAGTGACTGTTTTTTTTCTCTATAAAACAGTGTGAGTGACACTGGAAGAGGGTATTATTTTATGGACTGAAAATTGCAAGACAATTGAAGAAAGTCCAGTATTATTAATTATTTCTTGTAAAGGAACTTTCACTTTTTGGATCAGTTCCACTATTGTTTGGTTTTCCAGGTGGTTTTGGCAAAGATAGAGAGACATTTTTCAGCAGAGAAGGCTGTAACGTTAAATAAAAAAAAAATTACAATCTCTCTGGTAGGAAAAATAAAAGGGTGATTAAGATATTAAATTATCACCACTCCTCAAATTAATTTATGGGAAAAAACCTAGAGATGAAAGTTTTAAGCTATGTACAGGAATTAATATCCAGCATCACCTACACTCTAGAAATTATTCAATTTAACTTACAGTGAAAAAGAGTCATATAAAAGTCAATATTATTGCTCTTCTGCAGGCTTTTGAAAACAAGTGTAGTGCAGTTCCTTCATAATATATTTTTAATGAGAAATTTGACCATTAGGAAATTTTATTTGTCTATTCAATTGCTGTTGTCTCCATAACCCACTGTTACTATTTGAAAGCATAATGACAATGTAATCTATGAAAACTTGCCTGCATGGAAAAAAAACCAAGAATCATACCCACCATAATGTGGTGGTCTGTTGCAATATGTTTTTTTATGAATCCCATGTATTTCTTCTTTCTGTTTCCCATTTAAAATTTTAGTATTAAGTATTAAAGATGTTATCGGTTCCTTGGGAGAGAGGTTGTATTTTGTTGCACCTTTATACAGTGGAAAGCACAACAGGCTATTTGTCTAAGGCTCCTAGACACAATAGTCATGGGAAATAATACTTGCCATGGCCTGCTGTCCCATTGAAATACAAGAAAATTTATACATACAGTTTTATTTCATTTGTCTCTTCCTAAATAAAAGTTCAATATCAATTTTAGTGTATGGTAAATTCTATATGTCTGGTAAACACCCTAAACTTACAGTAACATTATTCATAATATCAAAATTACAAAGAGATTTTATGTCAGTGATATTTAAACATCATTGTCTTGAAGCAGTAATATAGAATGAGATAGCACAGACTGTATGGATTACAAATGCAACTGTATATAAATGTTTTATATCATGCATAGACATAGCTATTTGATCGGTGAGTACCTGCCATTAAAACTCAAATACAATTATTGATGTCTGCAGGGTTGTCATGTAGATCAGGCATTCTGCCAGCATTTTGTTAATAACTTTATACATAATTGGTAGAGGTTTAGGTTTAAGACTTTTCTTTCTTCATAATATAGGATTATATGGTCAGGTATTCAAAATAAAGGAGATTCAAGAAGCTGTTTTTTTAATATCCACAGTTCTTTTCAAAAGGGAAAACTGTAGCGTTAATATTTTACCCAGAACTTAGAAACTATATGTTTTTGTGAATAAAATTTTCTGATTTTTGAAAGAACTCCCGACAGTCTCTGTTTTCTATATTGCTTACATATAATCAGACACATATGCAATTCTTTTCAAAATCTGCATTTACATAAAAATAACGGTTCACTTTAGTTTCACTTGGTGTTAAATTTCTAGAGATATTTTATCAAGCATAGCCATTAATATATTATTGTGAAGACAGAAAAACATAACTGTTGTTTCCAGAAAGCAAATTTCAAGTGGGAAATTTGCACGTAAGAGATGAAAATGAAAATAAAATTGAAATTCACATAGCTGAGTTGGCCACTTGTAACAGATTGAGTTTTGATGCATAATGTCACTAAATGTTTTATCAGCTTTGCCCATCTTCTCTGCTTAATAAAAATATGCCTTCTTAGGGCTATTAATTTTAAAGTATCTTTCAATATGTCTATTGTTCTTAGATTTACTTAAAAAATATATTTTTACTTTGCATGTCTTTCTCCCCAAACACTGCTTTTACAAGGATATCTGGAGACATATTTCCCAGAAGTGTTTTTCCTCTACCTGACTTTCTCAGAAGAGGTATTTCTCAAAAGAGTTGGATTTTTCCCTCTGATTCTGTAGTAAACTGAATGTCATCATGGGATATTTTTCCCCCTGTTGCTCCAATCCTCCAAGAATTCTGTGGTGATAAATCCATTCTAACACTGGCTCACTGGTACAACCAGTACTTGCTTAACTAACACTAGGAGAAAGGTGGATTGTGCACAGGTTGCAAGTGGGTTTAACCTGCAAAAAGATAAATACTCAGTTTTTACTTGGCAAGAATCTTTTTCCAGATCTTCCTTTACCTGGTCCAAAGGTTATTGCCAGAAACTATCTGCACATGTGAGGTACAAACCAAATGGTTCATTGAAGCTTCACCCTATGTGGCATCCCAGAAATTTTTAACAGATTGAACCTTTCCAGAAATATGAAATTACATCATTTGGAGGGAAGATAATGTTCTTCCTGAGTGCTCTGCCATATAGTCCTGATACAGGAATTTTTTAAGTTTGCAGGATGATTTAATATAAATTTTTAGCATATGGTCATATTGACACATTTTTAGTTGATACAGATATTATTAGCCTTCATTGTATACAGGCACATTGTTTCTAATGACAAGTAGAAATTCCCACCCATGCTAACTTTGCAGCCTGTCTTCCAGGATTTTTTTCCTCCAAGGAAAATATCTATATGCCAGGCAGACTGTGCTACCTTCTGCTAAACACCTGTTGTTGGCTCAACAGCAAGAACAGCCAAAGACTCATGCTCATAGCAGACACCTTAACACAGCAAATATCCTTTGGCACTGATGTCAAAGGCTCATTGGTCCCCATCGTGAAACCTCCTGGTATCCCTCCATGATTTATCACCGCTGAGGTCCTTGAGAGAGTTGTGGTGCCTACACAGGAGATGACAGCAGCGTGTGAAGGCTGTTACTTGGTCCCAAGAGCAGTACAGCTGCTGGCAGCGAGACATGAAAACCAGGCATGTTGCCGACACAGGTTTGTGCCACACATCTGCTACAGAGCAGCAAAAATAACTCCTCTCTTCTACCTTTTTGCTTTTGACATGGAATCATGGAATCCTTTTTATTGGAAAAGGCCTTTGAGATGATTGAATCTGACTGTTAACGTAGCACTGCCAAGTCCACCACTTCACCATGTCCCTAAGCTATTTTAACATATTTTAAATACCTCCATATTTTAAATACCTCATCTACGCTATTTTAACATATTTTAAATACTTCCAGGTGTGGTGACTCCATCGCTTTCCTGGGAAGCCTATTCCTTGATAACCTTTTTGGTAAAGACATTTTCCCTAATATCACAGAATCATTTAGGTTGGAAAAGACCTCCAAGGTCATCAAGTCCAACCTTTGACCCATCACCACCTTGTCAGCTAGACCATAACACTAACATCCAGTCATTTCTTGACCAATTCCAGGAGTGGTAACTCCACTACCTCCTTAGGAAGTCCATTCCAATGTTTATCAACCAAGAAATTCTTCCTGATCTCTAGACCTTTCATCAGTTTCCTTGCTTTTTTCTGGACACAGAAAAAAGCACCTCAATGTCTTTCTTGATGTGAGGCACCCAGAACTGGACACAGGACTCGAGGTGCAGCCTTACCAGTGCCCAGTACAGAGGAAAAAACTTCCTTAGTCCTGCTGGCCACACTATATCTGACACAAGCCAGGATGCCATTGGCATCTAATCAATACATGTCCTGGTGCAACTGGAGGCTGTTTACTCTTGTCGTATCTCTCGCTACTTGGAAGAGGAGATGAACCCCTACCTTGTTACAACCTCCTTTCAGGCAGTTGTAGAGAGTGATGAGGTCTTTCCTGAGCCTGTTCTCCAGGCTAAACAACCCCAGCTCCCTCACCTGCTCCTCGCAAGCCTTGTGTGCCAGTCCCTTCACCAACTTCATTGCCCTTGGAGACACAAATGTTCCTATATTCCCTCTTCCCATACTAAAAATTCCCTCTTTCCTCATACCCAAAGCTTTGTGGGGATTTGTCCATCTCTATGACTACATCAGAACTCTCTGTTCAGCCCCTCATGGTAGCTGGGGGGGGGGAAAAGCAGACTTTTCTAGAGAGAAATGTTTTACCCAAAGGCCGATGTCTAGAATGGGTTAGATGTATCATGTTACAAAGAGGTTTCTCTGTTGATTCTAAGCATGTTTGGACACAAGATGTCTCCACTGTAGATAAATCTAAATTTCCACAAAAATCCATTTCTCTATACAACCCCGAATTCTCATTGAACTAGAAAAGTCAGATATTTCCTAATATCCTGCTTTTTGTACTTCCCAGTCTCCATAAACACTACCCAAGTAGTAAGAATATGTCAGCACCCTTGCTTTACAAACACTGATTTCACAGATGCCTTTAAAGGTTGTGTTTGAGGAGATATGGGATACTGAAATAAAGACACAGTCCCTTCTCACCCTGCACGTAGACCTCATGCTGAGTAGCAATTATTTGTCAGCTGTAGGAAAAATAACCCTAAATGGCAGAAAACTGATAGCTTTGGTAAAATATTTGAACTTAAGTGTAAGACCAGGTTTCAGCTTGATTTGAATGAAGATTAGATTTCTGGTCTCTGATGACTTTTGTTTGCACATAAAATATTTGTGCTGCGGAAGAAATATCCCTTTTATTCAGTAACACAGTCACTAAATCACAGAAAGGCTTGATTCATTAAATACTTACATGCTCTATTTATTATACATTGTGTTTTCTGCTGTTAATGCCTCTTTATATTTATATTTCTGCGTATTTGTAAATGTTCTTAGTTGTGTAATGGTTGTACATATTTTTTACTTTCCAAAATAGAACATCAGTGGAAATGGCTATTGTTTGCGTAATCGCAAAGGAAAATTTTATTTTAATGAAATAAATTATGACTAAGGGCCTTTGAATGAGAACTAAATTGTTTAGTGGAACTACCTGGGATGATGATCTGTTGTGTTAATGAGGATTTTTCAGGCTTTTGTGGCAGAAGAAGTGTTAAAGCCAGGATTCAGTGAATGAATCAGCTACTAAAATACCAGCTTGACAGTTTTTCAAAACATTAAAATAAGCTGATATTTCTCTAAGAAAAAAAAAACAAAAACCATGACACTTTTCTGATCTTTGCTTCCCACCATTTTGTTTTGCATTCAGTCACTGAATTCTTCCATGTTACTTAAGTGGGAAGCTTTAGAGCAGCCTTTAGGTTTAGTATACAGCAAATAACAATTGCAGTATTAGGAGAATATAATTATTTAGTCTTCTGTAAAAAACAGAGTTGAAAAACACTTATCTCTTCATATATTCTAGACAAGCAGATGACTCAGGGATAGGATTATCAAAAAATATAGTTATTGTAGAAAGCATGTCTGAATTTTTTGGTATTTTGAAGTCACTGATTATGGGTATTCTTCTTGAAACATACCAAATCTGTTTAAAAACAGATTGCAGATTCTTAGGCTTAGATTCTTAAGGGGTGAGAGATACCTCTGCAGGTAAATTAGGAACCAAGAAATTATCAGAACTTCTAACTACCTTCCTCTGTCTCCATAAAGCAACTCCAGCTCTGTGGATCGGCATAAAAAATAGAATGTAATGACTCATCTATCTTGATATTTGACAACTATTAACATTCATAACTTTTAAGTACAAACTGGAGTTTTTTTCCTGGTGTCTTGTGTTTGCACTTAGAGAATTGGCATTGCAGAAGAAATGTCCATGTTACTCTCGAATTCACTTTACTGTCACACCTGTATATTGTGTGAGACAGATGTTTCTGAGTTGCTTTGACTACAGATCTGTCATTATTTGAGATATTCCAAAGCATTAGAGTGTGTTTTGGATGCCAGAAATACCCTGAAATCTGCAGGTTGATTCAGGAGCTGTAATCTACCTCTCACCCAACATCTGGAGTATCTGGTCCCTCAGGGTTTTGAAAATCCTAGTCCTGAGATTTAATCTCTCTTCAAAATCATCTTCCACGACTGTATTTCAGTCCTACTCAACATGAAATTTATGTTTCATGAAGATACACCTACTAAAACTGAAAAAAGCAACCTGAAATGGAAATAGTGTGCAGGGAGGTTATCTTTTAGGAGGAAGCCCTTCCCCCCCCATCTTACAAAGATACATTATTACTTTTTCATCCCTAAGTCTTCTTTTTGTAATAGTCTGTATTGAAAATATCAAATTATGCAGTGATAAAATAAAACTACGACAATAAAGAACTTGTTGCTTCTAATGAGTTTTTTTTTAGACATTGCTTCTCTTGATGTAAATTTAGCTTTTTAAAATAAAATTGTTAAAATACATGTCAAGCCTACTCTTTGATGAAAAGATAGAATAATTTAAAATTTTGTTTTCCCTCTTGGAATAATTTAGCTTAAATTTTGCACTATACTATTTTGTCATGCTGGACCAGTAGCTCAGCAATGAGATATCTTCTTACCTTACAATCTCAGTCCTTGGATTGCAAAGCTTTCTTCATTGCTTTTAATGCAAAACTTGCAGCTTAGAGGATGAATTCAGTAGACTATCAAGGCCAAATTATTTGTTAGGATTCTTCATCTGCCCATAGCTTATTTTAATCTTGCCTTTTGTGTTTAATAAAATGTTCTGAAGTGCCAACATAAAAATAAAATCATAATAAATAATAATGAATAAAATAACTAAACCCATATACATTCTAATTTTCTCATTATATGATCTCGGGTATAATTATATTTGGTGTGGAAGAAAAAGCAGCAAAATAAAGTAAAACTTTATTAATTTGTACTTGTAGAGCCATCACATTATCAAGTGCATGTGAAAACAAGAAATCAGCAAGTTAAAGACTAAAAGTAAGTGTCACCCAAGTCCTTGAAAAGTCAAATACCTTTATAGTGCGAAACCTTGTAGGTAAATTCTCTGTGAAGTGGAGATAATATGGATTTTAGATACTTTTCTGCTTATTGATATAGCACATGCTGCCACAGAATACCTTATCAATGGAAAAATATTAAATGTATAAATCATATCAGCCTATTCCTTTCTGTCTCTGGGGCTGCCTGACAGCAATGGATTGAAGCACTTTTTGTTTGCTTGCTCTAGCTTCTATCTCATTTTCTTCCTTTTTTTTTTTTTTTTTTTTTTCATAATTCTTCTTTCCTTTTAAACTTAAACNTAATTCCTTCTATCCTTTGAAACTTAAGCCAAATGCCTAGTTTCACACAGACTCCTGCTGAGAAATAGCTGAACATTTTTGTTTATTTCTTGTCATTTATTGTGAACATCCTGTGTTTATTTCTTACAGGCAGTTTCACATCTTCAGGAGACTGCAGATGTGATAAGAGGGTGTTGATTTAAAAGCAGGAGAGTGTGTGAGTAGAAGTTCCAATAATTTTTTTTTTTGCCATTTCCAAGGATAACCAAATNCTGACAAGTTAGCTCCATGCTTACAGAGTGGTGAAGTGAAGGAAAATAATATATTTCCTTAGTGAAGGAAAAATATATTTAACCATCTTTACTACATTATATCATTCATATTTAGATTGAAATCCTTTTCAGTGGTGAAAAATTAACTCAAAGATTTCTGAAGAGCAGTATTTCTTGTTTTGCTCAATTACTAATTTGAACTAAGTTCTGCCTCGTAGTTTTTGTAGTTTATGAAATGGTTGCTGCAGGTATTAATATTGAATAGAAACATATTAGTATGTATTCACAGTTATTACCTCACGTAATGATTTTTAACACTACAAAACTTCCCATTCATCACATGAATTAGGAGTTCATGTAGAATAAAATAATATTATGAAAATTACTCTGTTTGTTCAAGGCTCATTTTTCAAAAGTACAGTTTAGCTCACAGAAAGGATAGTCAGAAATACTTTAAATGAAGACTGCATACCTAAATAATTAATAGAAGATGAACATAAATTGCTTCTATTCCTTATGAATTATTGACGTTTATTTATTTTGAAATATGTAAAATACAGCTATCCAGAAATCTAGGCATATTCAAAGGTCGTTTTGTTTGCAAAATTTATGTACAGGGTATCTTGTGCCATTCCCTACAGGATCCTTAAGAGAAACTTTTCTGATCTCCAGAGTAATCTCCTTTTCCTATTGCCTCAATTTCCAATTCCTTTCATTGGCATTTCATTCCACAGGAAGAAATGAGAAATTTGAATGGAAGGACATTGAAATCAGAACCTAAAAGAGCAAGTTCAAAGTGAAAAATTGAAAATGGTTTGCTTCGTTTCTACATTAATGTTGAACTTCCAAGAGTCTTAGCCCACTATCTGTTTCAGATAGTGTGTATTTACCTGAGATAAAATGCAAAATTATGGAAGACACTTTTCCTTTAGAGCTATGTAGAGTACTACATGACATATTATTCACAGTACTACTTCTGCAGATTTTATTCCCCATGATTGTATTGGTGATCCTGAGATTTTCTATCCCTTACCCTACTCTACATTGACTACTGGAGGGGTCATCCTTGCTGAATAAAGCAGATCTTGTGGTGTTTGCAGAACACACCCATACAGGCTACTCTGCACACAGGAAATGTGACACACTCTAGTGGGGTATTGCTGGAGTGGACAGACCATGAATCAACAGGAATTGACCTAGTGGGCATTTTTTCAGTCATGAACATGATTTATATGAGCTGCTTGGAAAAGTATGAGAGAAAAGGCAATGAAAACAAACAAAAATTCAGCATTTCCTCTGCTCCTAATCTTCATTACATTTTATCATGGCCTTATCAGATAAAGTGATGAATTCTTTGTCCTGGTACTGAAATGTAGGACAACTGAGTTCTACTCCTTCCTCTGTCAGTAAATATCACTCTTTGACCTTGGGCAATTTGTTCTTTGGGTATGTGCCTTCATTTCCAGTTCTGTTCTGTGTATGATATGCTCCAATTGTCTTAGAGATGTACACTGCTTAACACAAG
>VZTN01035376.1:1642-18901 GCA_013400515.1 Erpornis zantholeuca | reverse complement strand
CTGAACAGTGGGAAGGCTGGATTTCGCCAGGGCTTTGCTTTTTTATCAGCTCACTGGGGCGAGTCTATTTCTTGAAACAATTTATTTGAGGACACTCTGTAAAAGAAACTTGACTTTAAAATGCTTGCAATTCACATTTTGGAAGACTTTTTGTATTCTGAAACATTGCTAATATACAGTTCTGAATCACAGTATTTGCCTTATTCCTAAATTATGGGTTTGGGTTTACTGACCAAGCACTATACACATTATGCTGGAGTGGTGTTGTTAAACTCCATAATAATTGAACAATTGGAAAATTCATCTGTGTGTTCCCAATCTTTATTTTGTTAACAGTATTTAATTGGCAAATAGAATCATAGAATTGTTGAGTTAGGAAGGTGGAAGGATTTTGATGTAAAAAATTTCTTATCTAATATGTGGCTTATTTTGGAATCATCTTACCATTTTTTCACTTTTCTGTGTGGTAAAATTCTCTGCTAACATTCAAGATTTTCTGCATGAGAGTTATATAAGTTGATATCAAAATTTGTACTCCTTTCTTTCTGTAATGTTTTTATTTTGAGAGTAGGATATTGAATTTTATTCATCATGATGGTATCTGAATTTTTTTTTCTTTTGTCAAGGATGTGGAAAAGGCCTTTAAGCTTTGCAGCTTACCTCAGAGACTAAACTATGTCCAGACCTGATTATATAGGGATTGTATTCACTCACAGCAGGCTGGTTAATAATACATTCACCAGAACTGTGCTGGAGTGTAAACCATGGGCTGCTTGAGCACTGACAATTCCCATTCAGCTGGCATCGAGCACAGATCTATCAGATTACACTGTTACTCTTTGGTGCTCTGCACAACTTTCCCATTTGTGCCATATCTCCAGGTGAAGTGTAGTGCTTGGACATGCATACATGTCCGAAAAAGGGACCATGCTGAGGAAGAGATGGACAGCTCAAACTCCAAGACAGCTCAATGAGTGAAGCAGATCTATGAATGAATAGATACCAGTGAAATATGATCAGACAATGTGAAACAAGCTCCTGGAGTAAAGGCTGTCACTCTGCAACCTTGTGCTTGAAGGGCAAGCCATGTTTCAGCCTGGCTGCCCTCATAAATCTAGAGAACATACATTTGAAAACAGCAGTGATAACCTGCCAACAGGAACTTCTGTCTTGGTTATTTTCACAAAGAGTTTGAGGAGCGAGAAGACAGCAGCACATCCTAAGTGTTGGTGAGTGCACCACTGAAAAATATGGGCATAGTGTGGTCCCTCTTGCAGTGGAGGCTCCTAGAGGGAGAATGTTACACACTGGAAATAATCCAGAATAGGACTAGCTCACTTGAAATACACTTAATTCTGTAACTATTTTTCTGCTTGATGTTGCCATTTTTATGTTTGTTCCAACTAATGCTTAAGCAAACATCCTTGCCTATCTAAAGTATGGCTTAAGTTAGGTATTAGTTACACATAAGATTTCAGATGTTGTGTAGAATTGTGCATAGGAACAAAGACACCAATTGATTGCGCTTTTTGTATATTATGTCCATTTATATTTGTGTTTATGAAAGTTCATAGCAGGAGACATTACAATAACAGCTTGCTTTGAAACAGTGCCAAGCCCTGCAAACAAAACACTGATTGTACCTTCCAAATTCACAAATCTCTTATGTAACATTCAGAAAACAAATAACTCCATTTCCTTATCTGTATTAAAGCATAGCTGGTATGGGAACTTAGAAATGCCATTGATTGGTTTTCTGCATCAGAGGAGTCTTAACATTGGCAGCCTTGAGACAGAGCACATCAAGGGTCTCTGCACTCTTTAAGAACTGTGCAACAGTGCCCAGGTACCACTTCAGGTGCTGTAGTGGCCATTTGGATTTTTCCATTTCTTTGAGGAAAAGATACTGGTAGCAGTATGATGCAGTGCCTTTTCAAAGACTTTTACAGTAATCACATAATTGTGGTTTTGAAAATACCTTAGTAAGTATCCAGGATCACTTGAAACAATGGCAGACGAGAGATGTTTGAAATTGCGAAGGTATTGAGAAGGTGTTTTCTAAAGCAAATGTTTTTAGGAAGTTTATAAATGCATTCTCAGCATGGCAGGGTTGAACCAGCCTCAGGTGGAGGGCAGGAGGCAGCTGGCAGAAAGAAGCTTTAATCTTAAAGCAGTGATATGTGAGTCTAGGAAGAATCTTGGGAATGTTCTACTTTGAGGACATTAGGGAAGAAGAGGTTTAGACCTGCAACCAGAAATATGCTCTGATGGCTGATTTGTGCTGTTTAAAGGAAACCAGGGCTTCTAACAATACACCTTCTCTTTTGATTACTGACATCTATTTTAGAATGCCTTTTTTTCCCCTTACTTTGTTTAAAGTTTATTTCAAATTATAATTTCAAATGTTCTCATTTTTTGCTGTTAGCAATTGCATAGTTATTTGAGTAATTAGATTTGTTACTGTAACAAGAACAGAATAATACTGAACTTTCATTTTTTTATTTATTTAACATAAAAAGCTTTAACTTTTCTGTGCATTAAATAATGTTTAAATTATTTTCTTCAGTTTACATTTTCTTTCTCAATCTTCTATGTGCTTTTTGAAATTAGACAATGAAGTTCTTACTGACACCAGCAAGAAAACTTCTATTTGTTGAATATCCCAGGGCAAAAGACGTGCCACCTTTCTTGGACCTCTTTCTGTTCCAGCCTTGTTCTAAATCCACTTTGTAAGCCCATTAACCTGTCAGTTGTGCTACCACTCAATACTTGGCCATGCTGAAAGTTTTACCTAGAACTTTTCTGACTGCATCTTCTGTTGAAAAAATTTCTTGATACAGATTTGTATGTTTTGGTAGATTTGGGTTTTTTTTGTCTGGTTTGTTTTTTGGTTTTTTTTTAACCTTGGCAATGTGTTGTGCAATATTTCTTTTCTTAAATATTTTAGTGATCTCTTGGAAGCAGTTGACTAAATAATGTATACTGTGCGTGTTCACATAGAGCCTGGTGGAAATGTCACAGTATCAAACTCTTGTTTTTACTGGGATGCAGCTAACAGGAAACAGCAAAATGGGAACTCTTTCAGGGTGGAAGCACCAAAAGTAGTTTAATTGCTACTTTATTGTTTTAAATACTGTATGAGGGCATTGAGTAGGTTGTAAGTCAGAAATACATTATTCTACACTGGGAAACGGGGGATGAAATGTAAACTTTCAGGCCTGAAAGTTTCTAAGAGTAGAATAATAAAATAATTATCCTTTCAAGATCCCTTCTAGTCTAAGTAACTTCTCATGATACTCCTTTTTTTTAATTGTCTGTTAGTGTGAACTGCAGAACTTGCTCTGCTCAATAAACATTCAAGGGAAAACATTCATCTGCCTTAGGAATTGAATACTGTTGTCAGTGAGGCCACTAATATTTTATTGAATACGCCTTTGTTGGAACACTACAAATAAGTAAATGAAAGGATAATTTATTCCAGATAAATATTGGGTTTTTTCCTGTGTAAATATAGTTCTGCTAAATATCAGCATGTGGGGCTTCCATTGAAAAATAAATCATGGTAAGCAATGCCATGTCCTTCTACTATGCCTGTGCCTGGTTACTCCTCTACGTGAGAAATGCTTGGTGTTTTTTCTGTAATTCATCTGACAAAAGAGAGGATTTGAAATATGAGAACTGAACATTGTCATTTAGTATGGTTGGAATTTTTGTTGGAACCACTGGAAAATAATCTCCTTCAAGAACCTGGAACTATTCTATCAATATTGTCAAATTGTGTGGTACAACAGCTCTGAACTTTTAAACCTCAGCAGAAAATGAGTGAAGGCAGAGCAACCCTTGATGGGAAGTGTGAATGAGAGAGAAGCAGCAGGTGCTGTGTCCCTGTGTGATTTAGGGCAAGCATTTTAAGGACTCAATCCTTTCCCATTTCTTGAATACATTGGAAGCATCCTTGTGTTTCCTCATGACTGTATCACCCCAGAGGAGATGCATTCTTTGATCCTTTAATACAGGGAAGGTTAAGTGTTCCCTCCCTTCTTCCCTAGGAAGTATGGAAGATCCAAGCTGCAAAACAAATATGGTATTCATTGTGATTTTTATCTTTCATGACTTGGGAGGAGACAATATCTGGTATTTTCAGAAAATGGGAAAAAAATACATTTTTTCACAGAATTGGCTTTACCAATTACCCTCTTTACCATTTCCTCATGCTAGAGATTTCCTCTAGCTTGTGTTTTATGCAGAAGTTAAAATATAATTTGCCCGAGTTGATTTTGTTAGTCTTTTCTGACCCAATATATCATTGAATACCAATGCTAAAGGATTAAAAAAATATTCAGGTCTTCGTGTCATCCAAACCAGGTGTTTCAGAAGGAGTCCCTTTGGAATTTCACTTTATGTTATTTTTGTGTGGATTACAAGATGGAAGGAATGCCTGCAGTGAGGCTCATTCTCATCATTCAGAGTATAGTGTTTATTGTTTGGGTTTGGTAGTAATGAATGTTAAGAAGAAGATTTGGTACAAATATGCATAAATACAGAGTATCAGAATTACTTAACACCCAAGAGCTTTGCAAGTAGGGAAAATGAAGATTCATTGTTTGAAGTTTTAATTGTTTGAAATAATGACAAATACCATATGCTATCTAGATTTGATTTACATTGATTCTATTTATAGCCTGCAGATTGTTGCACTGTCATCGTTTTTCACAAAGGTAGTGAAGTTAAATTCAAACCAGTTACGACTCCTGAATGACTTAATTACCTGGCTTCTGTAAATTGGTGTAACTCCACATACTTTGATAGATATACTTTAAAGTGGAACTGTTGGAATTTTGTCCCAATGTGTCCAGTTTCCAGCTCATCAGCTTTAAATAGAATCTTCCTGTAGTGTTTTAGATCATTTAAAACCTTGTTTAGCCTTATACACCTAATTAAACTTCTTACCTTTGTTGTATAAAATAAACTACTTGTTTTAACTGCTTTTAAAGTATTTAGTGTCATACTTGACTCAAAATGCAAACAACTCCAAATGACAGGAATCTCTTGAAACTGCCTGCTCCATCGTTTAAATATCCCTTCAGTTCTGCTTAGGCTGATTCTTTGAGAGGGAATTGCTACTAAAGATGTCTAAAGAAGAGAGATCAAGAAAACTTTAATGACCTGTGGGGTGCAACTTCAAAAGAATCCGCAGCAGCCTAACTTCTTTGTGGTGTAAATGCATTTCTAGCCTCATAAACAAGGATGACATAAATTTTCATTATGGTAGTAGAAAGTTAATTTATCTGTTGGAATTGCGATCTTGAAATCTTGTACATAATAAAGTTGTCCAGTGTGCGCAATATGCAGGAAATAGCAAACTTCAATTAATTCTTAGATAAAATTAGCATGCATTTCTCTTCAAGGATTTGTCTTTGTTTTGTTTCTCTAATCAAAACTTCACTTAATTTCAGCTTTGTTCTCTGCCTCCCCCACATTAGTTCCATTGTCTTGATTTGCATCATTTGTGGCAGCTGGCTTCTTGACAATCTGTAGTTTGGGCCTTTACATCAAACAGTAAATTAATTAGAGGAAAAGAAATCCCAGTAGTACTTCTTGATAATTGTGAAAGTCTCTAAGCATAGAAGTGAATGTTGCTGATTCTTGTCGGAGATGAGAAGTGTAACATGGGGTAGGAGGCAGACCATGCTTCACATTTAGTGAACCAATAGTTATCTCTAGAAATAAGTGTTGGTCACTTACCTGTGCCTTTCTTTTCCTAGTCCCTCGTATTACTTGTTATGAAGTTAAACTAGGAAAAAATAGGAATTAAAAAAAAAAATAGTGTTAGATGTGGGGTTTTTTATAGAATCCATGGCCTTAATGCATCACAAGATGCAGATACATCCTAAATTTTACTTTCTTTTCCCCTTACCACAGTTCAAAGACATAACCAAAACTACTTGAATTCATTCTGTAACAATTTGTGAACAATTTTTCTTCCTATAAAGAGAGATCAAGTGACCCTTTTACAGTCAAGCAACTAGTACAAAAGACTCAGGAGCATATTGTCCAGAAGGTGCTCACAGACACAGACTGTCAAAACACATGCAGTGTTTAGGCCTTGGCTTGTGTTTTTGGCAACAAAAAGTATCTTAGTCCCTTGTCAAATTGCTGCACTGTGCTAAATTCCCTTTTTTTCTTAATAGTCATTAGTAATAGATAGGAAATTAAGATTGCTTTAAGCATTTTGCTGCACTTACATTGTTCTTTTCAAAAAGCCAAGACAACAGAACAGCACTGGAACAGCACTAGTTACTGTGGTGGGGAAATAGGCAAAGCAAGTGGAGGTGAGAGAGTTGTTATGCATTATAAACCTGAAGGAAGCATTCTCTACTTACAGTGAAATAATCCATGGAAATGATAGGCTAGTTCAGTTTAATTTATTTGCTATCTTCTATTGCTTATTTCCCCCATTTTTGTTTTTTTCTTGAGCAAATAGGTATGATTTCCTTGCCTGTCAATTCAGGATATGTATCATCTCTGACTTTTTGATGTTTTTTGCTGTCTTTAGCTGAGCTATCTCATGTAGTTCATCTTTTCAATAGTGTGCAGATCACAAAAGAAGGTAATACCTTGCCTAGCTCTTCAGAGAATATTGAATTTGCTTAGATACAGTGTCTGTTTTGTAGCAATATCTTTCCTCATTTTCCAAACTGTATTGTTAGAGCAGTTTAAGAGCTCAGTCCAGCATTATTCCAAGGTCATTTTAAAAGTCCTGCTGTGATTCTGATTCTTTTATATTTGTCTCCAGTTTTGAGCTGAATATGAAATTTAGTGGTTTAGCTTTTGAATAGGAAATTTAATTTACAACTTGTCAGTTCGTTTACAAAGCGGATACCACTCTGAAGGATTCTCCTAAATATATATGAGGCTTTTCTCTTTTGTTCTCTGTTCATTTCTTTGTTCCCATGAAGCATGGAGTTACAGAAATGACTTCACGAACCAAAGTTCGTAGTTGTCACGGCTGCCTGTATCCTCCAGGCCTTCTAGGCAGTGCAGGCTGGGTGGGACAGCAGATGGGTGGTGGATGCACATGCATCCAGCCAGGAATCTTTTGCCTTCCCTTGGCATCCCTGCCCTTTGTCAGCCCACAAAGCTCCAGTTCATTGCCAAAACTTGAGGAACAGCTTGTAGAAATGTGAGGGATTCTTCTTCTATTCTTGGTTGTTGTTGTTGTTGTTTTAGTAGGAAGCCTCTTACATTTCATCATGTTACTCTCCATACATATTTCCAGGTACATGTTGTTTCTGTTCTATGGTGAGTGGGTGTTGTGTAATCTGTGAAGTGTTTGTCATGAATCAACTGTCATGGGCTTTGAAACCAGTGTTTAACTTGCAAGGTACTTGATAAACCCTTTAATCCCGTGTCAAATGAATAGCCCAAAATGACTGAGAGTCTGCAGGAGAGAGGGTCATAGCATGAGTTAGAATGATTGTCTCAAACTGTAATGATGACAGTATATCAACCAACCAAACTTTGGATACATTAAAGTCACTCAAAATATTGAGTCCCGAATGAGGTCCTGCTTTGAATCTTTAGCTTTAACAGCTGAGATTTGCTTTGGAGATTTTACATAAGAGAAGCTAAACTTTTTCTTGATTAAATGTCAACCTTTTCCTTCCTTTTGAATGTGATCTAAGTCCAAATAAACCTGTTCTTTGTCTTCAAGAGAAGTCTGCTCAGTAGTTTTGTGGGCTAGATAATCTGGGTGAAGCTACTCCTATAGAAAATCAAATTTTGAGATATAATGGTGCTTACAGACACATTAAAATGTTTGGGAAATTTTAAAGCATGGCATGATAGCATGGAGTTTATAATTCATTCATCACTTTATACTTCCCCTGGAGTCCATGGATATTTTACTCTTGTAGTTTTAATGGCCAAACAAACCTGCTAACATGAATGGAAGTTCTTAGAGACATAAAAAATGAGAGGCATAATAATAAAATGACTGGTTTATATATGGAAGTGGATTCTTGGAATTTAAAACTTGTAGAAAAGAAGTACACATTAATATATTTTGCTTTTGCAGTCTTAGTGTATTCTCTGCATGTGATTTCACAGATCCTTAATGTTTTTAAATACAGGTAACGAATTTGGACATCCAGAATGGCTTGACTTCCCCAGAATAGGGAATAATGAGAGCTACCACTATGCCAGAAGACAGTTTAATCTCACTGAGGATGATCTTCTCCGCTACAAATTCCTAAATGCCTTTGATAGAGATATGAATAGATTGGAGGAAAGATTTGGCTGGCTTGCATCTCCCCAGGTAAGCTGGATATGCAAAATGATAAATTTTAGACACCAGTTGGGTACATGCATAGAGTAATAACATTTCCAAATTTGCATGCTGAAATTTTAAACAGTATTTTATTATGCACTGTGTAATGCCTCACCATATATTTTAAGTTGTCAAAACATGGCACTGAAATATCTTCCACAGATAATAAAAACTTGAAACAGTCACCTCTTAGCTTCATAGTAAGGTCTTTTCCTATTATTTTTCCTATTTTTGTTTAGTAACTGTGGATTGGATAAAGCAGACTATAAAATAGTCTGTAATCCAATCCAAGGATTGCTTTGAAAAAGTACAAATTTTTCTGACACTACACTATATAAAAATAATTGCTCCATTTCTGAGGAAAAAACTTGCAGTAGTCTAGTGTAAGTTATAGTCTCCTAGTCCTCCACCTGCTGCTTCTATATTTACATTTTTTACTCCACGTTTACACTCATTTTTATGAAAGAAGCTCAATTATTACAATTTCTCCATGTTTAATTGTTCATACTAGTTATAATCCACTTTAAAGAAGTTTTTAAAAATGGATGTCTAGTTATTTATTGATGGCTTTAGCAAATAGAAAAAGGTGGTATGTGCAGCCATTTATTGTGGAGTATCAAAGCTGTTTCTCACACAGATTTCTAAAAAAAAAAATATACCCAGTGCTTTATTTTCTAAATTAGAAATAGTATGTATGATGCAGATCCCCATAATGAGTAGGCTGAAGATTATATTTGACAACAGGAATCCATGTTTTACTAAAGGGAAGTGTGATGAAAAGAATATGTTACCAATCTTTGAGTAAGAATTTTTCAAGTGCTCTATGCTGAACAGGCTTCTACCTCTTTAATTTTACATTGCCTTATCAAAAGTAAGCAATAGTTTAGTAATCAAAAACTTTGTATGACATTTCATTGATAAACAATTTAATTTTGCATGTCAATACCTTTATCACTATTGCTTGAATATTTATCTATATTGCTTGAAATGAGGTACAGAAGCAGTGGGGTTTTTCTTGGTTTTGTTAATTCAGTTACAAATTAAATGTTTTAAAGTGTTGATTTTTTTTTTCCCTTAGGCCTATGTGAGTGAAAAACATGAATCCAATAAGGTCATAGCATTTGAGAGAGCAGGTCTCATTTTTATTTTCAATTTCCATCCATACCAAAGTTATGTGGACTACAGAGTGGGTATTGAGACTCCAGGAAAATATCCTTTTCTGTACTGTTTTGCTTGTGAGTAAAATTTTAGAATTTGAAAGCTGGTTTTATTTGTTTTTTTTTTTTTTTCTAATATGAATGCAATCTGTAGTTGAAAGGTAAGAAATCACTTATTTGTCACCAATAGAACCTCACTTAAATTCTTTGTGTACAGCAAAAAAAAAAAAAAAGAAAAAAACTGCAATTTAAAGACTTGTGGTGCTTTGCTTTCTATTTTCTTTAAATGGGTTGAGGTGTTTTAGTATTGACTAGGGCTTTTGCCTAACTCTTCTCCTGCAGTTAGAACCATGAGTTTTATGTATAGTTTTATAATGGAACCTTTTAACCTAAGACTTCAAAAAAGTATGTCCTATTACTACAACATATGGTAACATGATATTAAATCCTCAGAACAACTTCTCCCCTTGAAAAGGACATATTTATGATCCCTTTGAAACTTATACATGAAGAAGAAGTACCTAAAAGCAAGTTTGTTTTCAGGCTGTTTATTTATTTTAATATATTAGTGGATTTTTAGTTTGATGCACTTTGCTGTTAAAAGCCAGAAGAGACAAGTTGCTGTAATATATTGACCAAATGGTTTTTAATGAAACATTTTCTGAATGACATTGGGAATTGTGGGAAATGGGATGATCCTTTCACCACTTATGTTTAAGTTTGTTTTGTGGATTGAACTGACTTAGTCAAGTGAGTGCATGTAACACTTGGCATTAAATTTGCCTTTATTAAGTGGAGGGCTTTGGCCTATCAGTATATTGTAGTGAGATATATATATATATAGTGATATATGTTTTTATATAGAGCTTCTCAGATTGTAGTGATATATATATATAGTGATATATGTTTTTATATAGAGCTTCTCAGATATGTTACCAGCTGTGTTAAAAGGTACAAAGCTTCCTGCCTGGCCTGCATTTTTGTAGGCAGTCCTCTCTTCTGAAATGCACTGAAAATGTCATTCTTCTTTCCACTGTTCTGTGTTCACAGGCTGTTGGCATACCAACATAATTCTACTTTTAGAAGAGAAGTTGTAGGCAGTCGACATTACAGTTCTGCTGGTCCCACCTGGTTTGGAAAGTCTTTCTCTAGGCATTCAGCCAGTCAATGTCCATATGAAAGGTCTCAGTCAGTTTGGGGTCAGTTTTTCCTTCCTCGTTATACTTCAATCATCACTCTTGGCTCATTTTCCTTGACTTTAGGTTGCTCTGGTCTACAACTTGTTCTCCTAAGATGCTGTACCTTGGCGTGAGGTATTCAAGGAATGAGACCTTAATTTTTTAAGTGAGCCTGGGAGTCCATAAATGCTGAACAGTATGGATTTCTGCTAGCTTATCTCTGTTTGTATTTTGACACTTCATGCTGTCATGTACTGCTAAAGCAGGAAAAAAATGTCATGGGAAAGAGTGCTTTCTTTGTTTTACATATTGCCCTTTTTGCATAGCATATATCAAAGCACTGTAGTCCCAGACTGAATGAATACCAGAGTGGCAGGAATTTAGGGTTCATAAGGACATTCAGATACTCATCTTTTCTCTCAGGTGAGCAGTGACAGGGTCTGAGGGGATGGTATGAAGCTGTGTCAGATTTAGATTGAATATTAGGAAAAGGTTCTTTACCAAGAGGATGGTTGGGCACTGGATCAGGCACCCCAGGGCAGTGGTCACAGCACCAAACCTGACAGAGGTCAGGAGCAGTTGGACACTGCTTTCAGGCACGTGTGATTCTTGGGGCTGTCCTGTGCTGGATCAGGAGATGGACTTGGATCCTAGTGCCTCTCTTCCAGCTCAGGATATTCCAGCTCAAAGTCAGAGTTGTATATAAGCAAATAGCTAGATTCAACCTGAAGGAACCACAAACATTGTCATCAAAACGCTGCAAAAACATACTTTTAAAAAAAATTCCCACATTAACTCAGGCTCTCTGACATTTACAAGGTGCACCTAGAGCTTCTAATGAGCAAGGAAGGTCGTTTAAAGGAGTCACTGGTGTGTGAGTGCTGAAGGCAGAGACGCTGCTTTGAAGTGCAGTTGTGTTACCAGTAGAATTCTGGCACGTTGAGACAAAGGACTTAATTTAGGATCAGTCAAATGCTAAACTCCATCAAGGTAGTTGATACTTAAGGTTAATAGGTGTGAATAAGAAATATGGCATACTAATGTGGGAATTCATCTTTGATCTGCATGGCAGAAGACAGAGGCTTGTAGCACTGTGTGTCTGGGTAAGTATCAGTGACGTATTCTATTCCCCAATTTCTGAGTCATTATCTGAAGGAAAAAGAAAAACATTTCTGTGCTTATGCTGGAATTTTACTTCATAAATTATGCTCTTTCAGAAGCCTTTTCATGAGAAAGGCAGCTTGAACTAACAAATTATTTCTGCCTAATTTGCTTCAGTTTTGAGGTAGATGAATAATCAACATCTAGGTCAGCTGTCTCTAGTTTTCTGATTGTAGATAAAACTTTGAATGTTAACAGGAAAACCATTCATGAGTTTCCAATTTTATGTTTTTAATACTGCCTAGGCCTTTCTGTGGGATAGTGCTTGGGTTCTAAGGCCAGTCTGCAGTGAAAATTCAATATAGAAACCTTCGTGCCTCTATTCAAAAGGAACATAGGATAATGATGAAAGGATAAAGAAAGAATAAAAAAGGGGCTTCAAGATTTCAGAAATTACTCCTTTTCCTTCCCTGAGATTCCACACTTGATTTTGTTAAATAATTTTTTGTCGGTGTTGGAAGTCTCAGTAAAATTAAGTTATATGTGTATACCCCCCCTTTTATAACAAGGTTTGTTATCTTGGCTTAGGAGTAAATCTGCATTTTATGTTTATAATCACCAACCAGCATGAATTGACATATTTCTAAATTTACATGTGGTTTAAATGAAAATCATATTTGGCTGAAACAAAAGGGGACAGAACCCCCTCCCTCCCAGTACTCCTGCATGTGTTGGGTGCTTAAATGGCTTCAACTGCCATAGGAATATCCTAAGCTGAATTTTTTCAGGCCAAGGTGTTTAACTTCATTACAAAATGAGCCAAATACTCCCCATATGCATTTTGTCACTTCTAGGTTGAATCCTTAGTCTTCAAAATTAGCAGTGTGGGGAGAGGAGCAGCAGTGGTACCCTTCATCTTGGAATTAATTTATGCTAGTTTTTCAGTGAAATTCAAGAATTATTAAAAACAAAATGGCCTAACCACTTTAGACTCTATCACCCCCACAAGCACCACTTGGATTCTTTTATCAGCAGTAAGTGTTGGAACAAAATACAAATTATCCTATTTTATGATTTGTATTTGCTTTGCAAATGGGTCACTAAACATGCAGAAGATTTAATTTAAAAACTGTGTTAAAATATGTATTTCAAAACATTGTAAAAGCACAGTAATTCAGTAATTAATGTGGTAGATAATGTGTCAGTTTTTCTATTTTCAGCTCTATCTATACAGGGGTTCATTGCTTTTGCTGCTCTCCTCTTGTAGTGGGTAGGAAGTTTAGTTGGAGCACCAAACTAAACAGAAATTAGGGATTTTTTTTTTCCTTTTTTTTTTTGTTTTCAATGAGAATACAGGCTAGTATTTCCAACACTGTCACTGAAACAAAAGAGACCTCACTGCATAAAAAAGCCCTTATATTATGTACTTAATTAAAATGCACATCTGTTGTTTAATGTTTTTGTGAAAGTAATCTTCAGAAAACTAGACGCTTGTAAAGTTCTGTAATGTGAAAACTGACTTTTTTGTGAGGCTTTAAGTTGGAAGGCAAATGCACATGGTTACCAAACTAGTTATTTTTCCCAGAAAAATACCTAGTTTGTGAGGATCTTAAAATTCTTTTGTGACCCTATTATTCAGGATCTGGTTAACAGTTTATTTACACAAAATATGCCATAAGTGTGTGGAGACATGGCAATACTTCAGCAGTGCTCTCTGGCAATACAGACATAATTTTATGAATTGTTTTTAAAATAGCACAGCCATAACAATGGCATTTGCTGTAAATAGTTTTAAGGGAACCATTAAACATGTCAGGGCTTTCAACAGCATTGATAACTTATGAAATGTAATGCACAGTGTAGATCACAGAAGCAAGGAGTGAATGCTCAATGGAGACCTTCTCCTGCCACGTTAATAAAATATGCAGTGGAACAGTAGCAGACATTGCTGCTGCTGAAAGGACACTGAGGAGAGTGACTAGATCTTGTAGTTTGTGGCTTTGCATGTTGTACACGACGTGAACATGTTGTACATAACAAATTAACGGTAATTCGAACATGTTTATAAAATAAAGGAGGGGAGAGGTATGTGTATGGTGTGCATATGAAAGCCTTTGAGGACTTTTGGTAGCAAAGTATAATTTTTCTTTTTTTTTTATTTTAAATAAGGGAAGAAAACAAGCATGAGGATTTTGCTGGAGAATGTGGTGATCTTTGGGCACCTGTCCTGTAGACTCAACTAACTTGGCAGTTTTGGAGCATTCTCTCCTTTTGCTGCAAACACTTGTGGGGAAGGGGTTAGTTATACTTGGTGGTCTGGGAGCTAATTGACAGCTTTGTTGTTTTCCTCACATACATTTACTTTTCTTCATTGCAATCTTCTGGACTGAAGTGTCTCAGAGTAAATTTCTGGTTACTTCTGTGTGATGCCATGCTTCAGCCTTCTTGTCCCTAGAGATTTCCATCAGCAGGGCTGGTGGTTGGGAAATTTCCCAGCTCATCTGATGGAGTTGTGTAAAGAGACTAGAAAACAGTTCTGTTTATATCACAATCTCTCAGAGCAGGAGTGTCTTCAAAAGGTTGAGCAAACACACAAGCCCAGGAACAGTTCAAGAACCACTGACTTTTTTGAAAGTGTGTTGCTTCACTCATCCCTAATCCTGTTAAATACAAGCTCTAGGAAAATAAGATTCTTCCACATCTTAGAACAGAGGAAGCAGATTGTGGATTATAGAGCATTGTTATTTCCCCCTCTTTTTTAGGGTGGTGGGGAGTGGAGATTGCTTTCTGTTGTAACTTCAGGAGGGGAAAAGGTGCTTTAATTATGTCCAATCAAGAAAATACAAAGTACTGAAATAATAAAAAAATAAAATATTCTATTTGTTTTTGTCCCAGATAAGAAGAAATTGACTTTTGAATATGAGTTAGCTCTTTATTTCCCCATTTATGTTTTCTGACTTTATTGCTTCAACTTTATTTTATCTTTTTTTTTTGCATAATTTTGTTTAGTGGTGCATTTTTTGTTTAGTTCATCACCTAAAGTGCTGTGCATGTCTCCTGTAATGCTATAAACTTACCATTCACAGCAGATTGCAGAAGAGACTGGCAGGTACTCTCTTTAATAGGAGTCACTGTGCTAAAATTAAATTTTTAGGACAAAATTTCATAAGACTTCTATATGTTCTGTATGTTTTTCTTCGATTTGTTATGATTTTTGCTTTATATTGAATATATCAGCATGCTTCCATTACTGCAGTTCTAGATTTTTTGCTTTGACTTCTTTCCTGCTTAAGAGTAATTTGACATAGTTCCTTAACAGTTGCCTTTAAGTATAAAATCCTTCTGGATTCTGATGCTGGGGAATATGGAGGGCATCAGAGGCTGGACCACAATACAGAGTACTTCTCTGAAGAATATCCTCACAATTATCGACCTAATTCAATTATGGTAAGTAAATTGTTTGGGTTGTTTGTTTGTTTGGGGAGGTTTTTGTTTGCTTTTTTAAATTCTACTTCCTCTCTGTAAGTTTTGCAATTCTTTGAACAGATATGTCCAAAGTCTGTTCTAGTATTTGGGGGAGGGGGAATTTTTAATTTATTTTCTGAAATTAACCTTTGTCTAAATACAGTAGAGATAATAATATTATGATTTGACTATACCCAATAATGTTAACTAATTTTTCTCCTTCAACCTTACTTTTATATTTCCATGCTTTTGCAGTGTCTGGCACACAGTGTTTCTTTGCCAACATGCATGAAACCCTATTAATATGCTTTTGAGTTGCTATCCTCAATATTATAATTTGCTTTATTTTCATGTCTGAGAAACTCCATCTTCATGCTTGCTTTGTTTAAAGCTCTGCAGAAACTGAATCTTGCTTTGCTGCCTTAAAATCATGTTCTTAACTCTTCAGATACGAATTAGAGCAAAGCATGTGCTTGCCAACTGGCTTTCTCCTCCTCAGTTTACAGAAAAACTTTGCAAAATGGAACAGGATTTCAATGTTCACATCAAGAATTTCCAGAATCTCATAAATTTCATAAATGATATGATAATGGATAAGGACTTTCCCAAAAATTGCTGGAGATGAATTGGGAAATATATCTTTGGATACAATTTCTGTTAGCTGATGTGGTCACTAATAAAACTCTTTCTTAATTGCTCTCGAAATCAGAATAATCACAATTAGCAGTTTCACAATATTATTTTCCCCCAGCCTTTATGTATGTATATGTGTATATGTGCACATATTTCCCATTCTTTATATATGCATTCACATGTGTATATACTCACAAGCACAAGAAAATAAGATTCAAGAAGTGTGGGAATTAAGGCAAGAGTTCACTGAAAAAATACTGAAAACACTTACATTGCTAAGTAGTTCTTTGTACCTGAAACATTTATGTGGGTGAAGGGTGTGTTTCTTTATGCACAGGTATATTGGGACACGTGAACACCTGCAAAAAGTTACACTTGTGACCTTAGGAGCCTGCAAAAATGGAGTATCTGCACTGATTTGTGTGGGCCACTCCTTTTCCATGGCAGAACAGAGCATGAATTTCTAGTGTCACATCCTAACTTTTCTCATGACATCTAAACTCCTGAGAGTTATTGTCACTTCTAATCTCTCTCTCTCTTTCTTTCATTGTATCCAGTGTATTGGCATTTGTTTCATTTGCCTGATTTAAAATAATTTCATTACATGAAAGAATTGTTGTGCTTTCATTATGCCTGGTGTAAAGGATCTTTGGAATGTTTTTTGGTGGTGTTTTTAATGTGTCTGCATGTGACAATACCCTCATAGTGTGGGTAAGTATTACTGCTAATTTGAAATGAAAGGTCTAAGATTTAATTCCTGAAGGTTATGTATCAAATTAATGCTTCCAGAGTTCTTGCTTCGTGTGCAAGACGAATACATTGCCTGGGTGACTGGAGAGCATCTTAATTATCTATCACTAACTTAACTTTTGCAAGCCAATTAACTGTAATGCAGAATGTATATTTCACATTTACTCCATTAGATGGTGAGTGCAAGCTATCCAAGGCAGAAAAAGCTGTGACAGAATGTGAAGCTGCTGTTTGCTAGGAGCATGTGGAAGATAAGGCATGTGGCAAACACAGCAGCAAATGCACTTGTGCAGCATAAGCTGTGGCATGGCAATGGCACCTCTAGGTTAGAAAGAAATCCAGCAGTGTGGGTCAGGTAAACTTTCTCTTATGTCCTTCAGCCACCCAATTCACAGACCACCTTCAGTCAACCCCCCAGAGGATGCCCCATGCACCAAATAAAGGTAAAATACCAGTGAGAGGACACCGAGTAAAAGCAGTCGAAGAAAAACCTAAATTCAGCTAATAGATCTTCACGTAAGGAAGAACAGAAGTTACAGTAAATGCCTCCATCTGCTATTTTGCAGTAAAACAAAGATGTTTTATTTTAAATAGCAAGCTACGTCCAAGTTATTGGGTAATTTGTCCTGCTTAGGAGTTTTGTTAA
>VZTN01035371.1:81252-93513 GCA_013400515.1 Erpornis zantholeuca | reverse complement strand
CTCCCATCCCCCTGGTACAAACCCCATTAAAACTGTACAGGAGCCAAACTTTTATTCCTTAAAGAATTACATAAATACTGAGTTTAACACTTAGAAAAATAAAGTAATTTTCTTTTTTTTCTTTTTTTTTTTTCTCCAAGGCTTCTTTTGTCTTTAACTTAAAAAAAAAAAAAAAAAGTTAAAGTAGCATGCCCATTGCCTCTTCTCCTTGCAGCTACTCTCACTTGCTCACTCTCCCTCCAGGGACAGGGCTAGGTAGCAGAGCCATTCACAGCAACTCCCATGCAGGACCAAGCATGCCCCAGCCCTTCTCCCCCAGCCTTGTAGAGCCTGTACAGGCACCACAACTGCTCCCTCACTGCCCAGGATGGCCTGCAGGTCACCCTAGTGCTCAGAGGAAGAGCCTGCCACCTGCCCAGCAGCTCAGTGCCCCATGGGCTCTTCCCTTTGACATTTGAGTTGTTTCTCCACCTTTCATCAGACACAGAAATTTAGAAAGCGCTGGCTGGAGCTGCAGGGGGATGTAGGAAAGACCCAGCCACGTTCCCCTGGGCGTATGGAGTCCAGAAGCAGTGCGAGGGCCGAGAGTGTGGGGCTGAGCAGAGCACAGGGCCCCTGAGGAGCTCTCCAGGGCACCTTTGTGTTCCTGGGCACCTACCGACCACCTCATCTGTGCAAGGGCAGCCGCCGGGGCAGGGCCAGTCAGGCTGAAAATCTGCCAGGCAGCCCAGCGAGGAGGCACTGAGGGCAGAGGGCTCACTGTAGTGCATTCGAGGACAGGGCCATGGGCCACTGGCTGTGCCCTGCCCTCCGGGGAGAGGGCATGCAGGCCCAGAGATGCACATGCAAGCTGGCCCCTCTCTCCTGTCCGGAGCCCAGGGTGAGTTGCTGCGGCCAGGACCTGTCACCCCCACAAAGGCACATTGCTGAGGCCAGCAGCACAGCCACAACCCAGTCTGCTCCAAGCTGCACCCGCATGATGGCTCCGGGTCTAAGCTGAGCCCCACGCAGAGTAAATACTCATGGGCAAGGTGACTCAGAGCACCCAGAAGGAGCCAGAGCCTCCAGCTGGGAATGGCCTGCAGTATTTATTTACAGTGCAGAGCAATCCTCCCCTCAAGAGACAAGTTTCTTTGGCTGGCGTGAGACAAGCACAGCTATTGCAGCATCCAAATGCCCCAAGCCCTGCATGGCCCCAGCACGGCTCCACCCCGGGTGGGTCCTGCAGCCCCACGCGCATGCCTGTGTGTGTGGGGGTGGGTGAGTGCGTGTGTGTGTGTGCATGTGTGGATGAAGGAAACGTGAAAAGGCAACAATAAATAACTGGTGCAGTCTGTACGAGAAGGAGTTGCTGCCAGCCCCGACACTGGCACGACAAGCCAGAAACAGAAGGCCGGCAGCAGAGGCCTCTCAGTCACTCTTGGCGCTGTGTGAGGTGTCCAAGTTGACCACCTGCAGCTCCGTCAGGCTGCTGCCACTGCTGCTCTGCTGCCCGATGACAGCCATCTAGAGAGAGAAGGGAGGAGGAACCACTGGGGGACAGCACACAATGAGACCGTGTGTGCCAGCAGCCCAGGGGGCACTGTCCTTCCCGGCCACCTGTCCAAGGAGGACAAGACTCCCTCACCCAAGGGTGGATAGCAAAGACCGCTTTCCCAGACCTGAGGATTGATCCTACCCAGCCAGGTCTGTCCAGACACACAAAGGATGTGCAGGCAGGAGAAGAGCAAGAATAACCCCTGAACACCTGCAAGTACTACTCAGTGCCTACCTGGTGAAGCTGGACAGCTGAGACTGGGATCTGAACCGTGCCTGATGGGGCTGTCAGGAACACTTGGGGGACGCCACCTGCCACAGAGAGAAGCACAAATGACACTGTCCCTTAAGCAGTGCTCCCCCATGGATCCTTTCTCTGAGCTCCGTGGAGCTACTCAAGGACAAAGCTGCCTATTTGCACACATGGAGACATTCCAGAAGAAAGCCACATGCATTAGTTTTCCAAATGCTGTGAGAAGCAGGCACAAGGCCTCAAGTCATGCCCGCGTGGCTTCATGCTAATTTGCCCCCTCATGCAAGCACATATCCTCTCCAGAGCCTCCGGGCCCCCTCTGCTGGTTTGCCCCACGTGCTGCCCATCCCAGAAATCCGCACCCTTTTTACCCATCAACAGGTCATGCAATCCTTTGCACATGAGAATGGCAAGACCTAAAAACACACACCAAGCATCGCCCTTGCCAGGCCTTTGTGCTGCCACTAGGAGTGCTGCAAAGAAAACCTTTTGCGCTTAACATAAAGCATAAATACACGTGGGATGAGAAAAACCTGGGTGTCAGTGCACTCTCAGGGAGCAGTGACCCGGAGAGCTGCCTTACCCTGATCCTGGACCTGGCCGTGGGACACCTGCATCGCTGAGGGCGCCTGTGGGAAAGCGTTGAGCACCGCGAGCCCGCCGTCGGCGAGGCCGGAGGTGGGCGCGTACATCACCGCGTGCGGGCTGGGGTACATCATGTGCCCGCCCACGGTGGTTGGCACAGACGACGTCATGATGGTCGCCGGGAGGGTCACTGCCACCAGGACAGACGACACGTGAGCACGCAAAAGGAACCCGCCACGCCCACCTGCCTGCTCAGCACCCCTACCCCAGCCACCCCGGGCATGCTGTGCTGCAGCATGGTGCATGGAGATACCCATCTCTGTCTTCCAAGCTCTTGGGCAAAAGCCCCAGAGATCAAGCAGGAGAGCTCAAACCTCTCCTTTTATGAGTATGAAGGGGCAGGAAAACACAGTAGCCAAATATCCCTGAACTAAATTCAACTTGTATCTTGATTCCTTGATGAAGCCTGTTTTGGAGTGAGAAAGCCTTAAGAGAGCTGTTGAACTAGATTCAGCCTGCATTCAGGCACCTGAACTCAGACTTTGCTGACAAAGAGATGTCTCCTGCTTAGACAGTAACAATCTCAAGCAGATGTGAGCCAATGCCTTGTGCTAGAGGCAATGCTGGCTCGCTAAGAAACCCCCTGAGCAACCTGTTCCCAGCCCCATGCTGCAAGTGAGAGCAGAAGATGTATCTGGAGAGGCTCTGAAATCCCTTGTAAAGTGCCCTACGCCCAGGAGCATCTACTTAGAGCATAGCACAGGGCCTGGCAACAGGGATCAATACACCTGGGAAACTGTCAGAAAGGCTTGGATAGAGTTGGCCTGAAGGAGGAAACTGGGCAGGGAGCAGGCATGAGGCCTGTTGGTGGGGGTTGTTTTCAGCAGTGGTTAGGAAGGCAGACAGAAGGTGGTTACCAATACCTGTTCCGCTGGAAGAGGTCTGGGTAAGGTCAGTGCTGCTGTCACTAGAGGGAGACGTTTGCTGCGGTGCCTGGTGCACCTGGATTGCCTGGACTGGAACCTGCTGAGCCATGGTACCACCTGGGGAGAGAGAGGAGCCCATGAGCCTGTGGCTCCACAGGGATATAGGCACTCTGGGCCACATAAAAGCCCTCCAGACCTTCTCTGACTGCAGACAGCTCCACAGCACCACTCTGTGCTGCACTGGGGAAGGCTACACAAAAGCAGCGTGTGACAGAAACCAGAGACCAAAACCTGCTCTTTCCAACATACGCTCTTTCAAACATAGGCCAAGAAGGGGTTAACTGACCTACAAAGCTCCAAGAGTGACGAAAAGGCTACAACAGCTTTTGCCCAACTCCCAGCCATGATTTAGGAACATCCTGGACCTTCCTTGTCATTCCTGGTTCCACCAAGACACAGAATAGATGCTGGGAAGAGAGGGCCCAGCCTTTCCTTCCCAGGGAGAAGCCAGCTCTGGCAAGAATCACCTTGCTGCACCGAGTGGAACCACAAGAGGCCAAATGCCCACACCAGCTGGGCTCTGCTGCCTTCACTCTCTGGACCCCAGCTCCATCCTCCACAGGGCATTCAGGGTGCAGCTCTCACCCCGCCTGTGACCTTAGGGACAGCACAGTGCCCTGCACAGGGATTAGAGGACACCTGGTCTCAAGGTGTGCATCCCAGAGCTGCAGGGGCCACACAGCCTCTGTCCCAGACCATTCCCTGCAAAGCACCTCAGATCCAGAAACACAGCTGGGCACAGAAAGCTCTCCTAAGGCTGAAATCCTGCCTCCAGAGGGAAGACCCAGAGTTATCTTCCAGAAGGGATGCCAGAAAGCAAGAATCACTGGTCATCTTGCTCAGACTGAGCATCTCCCCACACATTACACCCCAGAGACACACACCAGTTATTCTCCTACCTCCTCCAGATCACAAGGGAAATCCAGTCCCCTTGAATGGGAGCCTGCTGTCTGCCAGGGCCCCTAGGAGCCATAAGCATTCCAAGAAAGCACAGATGTTATCAGAGTCATGAACTTGGGCACAAACAGGCAGGACACGAGAAAAACTGTGTCACTCAGTGCTGGTCCTCAGATGATAGATGCCACTGCTAAGGAGAGCCTAGCCCTGCTCTGAAACTCCATCCAGGAACATGTCCAGCCCCAGAATAAACACCTGGAGAGCTTTAACTCAGAACAAGAAGAAATTCCTACAATGGACAATGCATGCACGGCAGCATAGCAGCACCATTCCTCTACTCTGAGTCTCCCCTAACCTATCCTCTGCACTGTGGTTTAGTGGCTGATTGCAGATACAAACACAGAAGCAAGGGCAGCTGCTCAGTGAGAAATGCCAGCACTCAATAAACCACCACTGGGCACCTGAGCCCCTGTGCTATCCCTCCATCAGTTCTAGCAGCACAGTTCAGCCTCAGCACGGCTGCACTAGGGACGTGCCTCCTCTGCATTTGTTAGCCCCAGGCCAAACCATGGGGCGTGAGACTGAAAACCCACTGGTTCCCTTGGATCCCCCAGGATGCTGCTCCTGTCTATGTCAGGCATCTTCTGTCTTCCCATCTCTCCCTAGCAGCCGCAGCCAAGGTTCCCTGCGCTCTGCCTCCTCTGTGTTCCCACCTCAGCCAGGGGTCAGCTCTATGGCCAGGCCCAGGACCCCCACAGACACCTCCATCCCCCCATCTCTAGCAAGCGGAGGAGAAGCGAGTGCTGACCTGTCAGCGATACAATCTGCCCTCCAGCTCTGGCAGGGAAGTGGAAGACTGTCTGCTGTGCCTGCTGCAGCTGTCCAGCTGTACCCATGACCACCTGGCCCTGCTGGCTGGGAAGAGCCAGGGAGTGCGGCTGTAACTGAGTGAGAGGAATGGTAGGGGTCCCCGGAGAAAGGGAAGCACCTGCCAACAGGAGGGAGAAAGAAAGGCTTTGTCACCACCAGCTCTTTTCACTCCCTCCAGGCTTCTTGGTGCTGGGGTCCCAGCTCAGCTCCCTGCCACCTCCCAGCAGCAGGGCCAGCTGGTAGCACTCTAAAGAACCAGTCACTACATGACCCTTCTCCAGCTACTGGCCTGGCTGAGTTTGAGCACGGAATGACAGCCAGGCTCACCTTACAGCAGCAACCACTCTGCTTCCCTTCTGCCACTAGGTCTCCTCTCCCCTGGAGAGAACAGCAACACACTCCAGGTGCAGAGATGGATGGATGGAGTCCTCAGTCCCTAAAGGCACTGACCTGACATGAGGGTGAAGCCAGTGGGTATCGGCATGAGGCCCCCAGATGTCACTGCACTGGCTCCAGTAGTCTTCAGCACTGTCCCGTTGGCACTGGTGACGGCATTGGGGCTGATGCTGGCAGACACTGGCGCCAGGTAATTAGTGATGGGGAATGACGGGCCACTGCTGACCTGCATGGAGGTCGAGGTGGTCGGGGCTGTCTGGATGGACGTTGTTCCCGGCAGGTTGGTGACGGTGAACGCGGGTTTCAGGGCGTCCTGCAAAAGGAGAGATTGTGATGGCTCGGACCAGCCCATGAGACCAAACCAGGCTCTGTAGGTTGCAGCCCCTTGCCAAACCATATCCCCCACAGCCTGCTGCCAGCACATGGAGCAGAGCCAGGGGAGCAGAGAAGAGTTGCTTGTACAAACATGAGGAGAGCTGGAGAGAGCTCAGCGTAAACTTTGGATGCAGGCCCAGGGCCACACAGGCCCCCTGAGAGCCTTCCCTACAAAACACCAGGGGACAAAGCAACCCTTTTCCTCCCCAGGAGTCCCCAAAATGTCTAAGAGAACAGCCTCTTTTTGGCACACACTAGGCGAAAGCAGCCCTTGCAGGGACAAACATAAAGGCATACAGTCTCCTGTCAGGAACACACACCACTTCCCTTAAGGCGGGAAACACACGACCAAGAACAAGCTGAGAACTGGCTCTTAAAGGCAGCTGTACTTTGGAAGTGACAGGGGAGAGATCACTAAAGGCAAACCTGGACACTAGGGAGGCCCAAACCCAGCCCTAAGGGCAGCTTTGGCAGGCCCTGGGGAATGCCTCCACACACCTCCTGGAGCAGAGGCCAGGAGAACCTGACTGTAGGAAGCACCTATTTGCCAATCCACTGTCAGAAGACAGGCATGAGGCAAATGCTTTCAAAGGACCCCACGTGTTCACTACAGCCAGCACGGTCCTGCAATGAGCATTGGAGCTCCATGCCTGTCCGAGGGCAGCATTGCCAGAGGAGCTGAGCACCAGGAAAAGGGCTCTGTGCTGGGCCAACACTAGCCTGAGAGACTGGCATCCCAGGTCTGGGAACAAGGGAGGAGTGTGTGTGCCAGGCTGCAGTAACACACTAGTTTCCACAGACACAAAGCATGTGGCTGGATGTGCCTTGGATCTGCAGGAACCAACCAAGCCCAGCATGACTCCTGCTGCCCCTGGCAGTCACACTTCACCTAACATGTCTCCATCTCCCAAATCCCCTGTGGAAAACCCAGGGTGCCCATGACTCCTCTCCTCTCCTGCTTTGCTCATCTGGCCAAGAGCACACTGAGAATGCACTGCTTCACAGGAGCCCATGTTACAGACCACAGGTGACCTGCTGTCCCCACGCCCTGACACGGCTGCCAGCACGCCTGGGAAGAGTTAAGGTTGCCACACTCCCACCCCTCCCACTGCAGCTGGTGGGCCCAGCTCTCCCACGTGCTAAGCCTTGTTCCCAGCTTGTCAAGCTGCCAGGAGCAAGGAATTCACAGCTCAACGAACAGCTAAAAAAGGGAAGGCAGCCCATTTTGGACAGGGGGATCCAATCCCAGGCACTCAGTCGTGCCCCAGGGCCCAGGGAGGGAGAAGAGCAACACCCCTCTGCCTTGGCACAGCAGTCCCTGAAGTCCAAATTAGAAGAAGCACGTGATAACAGAGCAAAGCCCAGCAGAGACACTTTCCATTAGCTCAACCACAAACTCCTGCCATCCCGCATGGGACATGCGAGGCTGTGGGTGCCCTCCTCATGTGGGTGACAGGGCACAGCTCTCCCCAGCCCACTAGTGAGCCAGAGCAGAGTTGGGCAGGACAGGTGCTTTTCCCAGTTGGAAAAGCCAAGGTTTCTCATCCCCAGCTATAGCCCTAAAGCAGTATTCCCATGAGATATAGCCCTGAGCAGCCAGGGCACTTAGCACCCAGTCATATTCCCAGGCCTGGAGGAGGCATCCCAGAATGTTCACAGCACTCTACTCAGGGAGATTCCCAGGGCTCCCTAGAAGCACAAGGCCAAATCTCAGTACAAAGCAAAGGTGCTTGGGAGAGATGCTGTTGCAACAGACTTGAATCATTCATATCCTATCTCTGCCCTCCTTATTCTGACACAGGTGAGACTCATACTCCTCCCATCTTTATTGTGTTTCTCTTGGGCTGCAGCAACAGCTCCCAATACAGAAAGAGAGCTGGGAGAGACTGGGATTGGACACCCAATGCCATCTCCTCACAACTGTCTGGGATGCCTCAGCAATGCCCTGGACACTTTTGCTCTTCCCAGCACCCTGCAAAGCCCAGACCATGTGCATGAGGCAAGTCATGGGTCACTTCAGCAGACATTACCCAAGCTGAGGTAGACAGCAGCCCTGAAAGCCCTTCCCTTCCTGATGCAGCTGCACATCCATCCCCACCACAGCTCAGCACAAACCTCAGTGTGCAGAACAGTGTCTGCAGCATGCAGCAGGGGGGTGCAGCACAGCAGCAGGTGTCTGCCCAGACCCACACCGCTGCTTTGCAGCATGTGGGTCACAGACCCACAGGGCACAAACCAGGCCAGCTAATGCCCAGCCTAGATCACAGTAGGGTCTTGGGGACGGAAATGATCCCACTCCACAGCTTTTAGGGACTGCCTGAGCTGATGCTGTTGAGCATGGTCCCCTAGATAGAATTATTACACAGGTATAGCAAGACAATAGGCCCTGGATGTATACGTGAATCCAAATCTGGTCTCTAACACCTGGTCTTCATTCCAGATGTTGCAGAAAGTCCCACATTTTCTCATTTCAGAAAGAGATGACCAGGTAATGACTACTCCCATGCTCTCACCCCAATCCAGAGACCCTGAGCTCCCTCCAAAATATCCTTTCCCACACAAGCACACCCAGGTGACTGCACACAGGCAGTGTTGTTTGGGGCCTGCAAAAGATGAGAGAGGTATCATCATGAGGATACAGCTACTGTCTCAAAAGTACAGCATACCCCAATCCCAGCACCACAGCAGGGAGTTTGAGTCTGGACAGCAGGAGGATTTCAGAGCTGCTGCTGGTGTAGCACAGAGGAATAGCCAGCAGGCTGCTGACCACAGGTGACAATCTGGCTGCATTGTCTTCCCACTCTGCTGCAGCACTGTACACTAGCAGGTTTTGTCCATACAGAGAGAACCGGGAAGCAGAGTTCACACAGGAAGGCCAGGGAGACTTTCAGAGCATCCCATGTTGCTAAACCTGACAGTCCAGGCACTGAATCTCCTGCCAGCTCCTCCAGTGAGGCACCTGAAACCCAGTGTACCACTCAACCCTCAGCAAGCACCAGCCACCCAGCATGGCCCATCCACAGGCAATTTTCATCCTCAGAAGACTTCTTGGTCTATCTGAATTGAGCTGGTCTCTGCCTGAGCACCAACCAGGCTTCCAGGCCTGCAGAAGGCACAACAGGACAGCCCCTATCCTCAGCCCCAGGGCATGCCATGACAGAACTCTCAGCCAGACAGGGGTGGGTTTAGTCAGAATGTCAAGCAGAAGACAGGGACATAGGGCTCCTCCAGTCTCCCATCAAATGCTGGCTGTAGCCACAAAGCACCCCACACAAAGCATTAGCACTGGGATGGAGCTTTCAGGGTTGAATCAGACAGAGAGAAAAGAGAAGTTGTGTTAAGAAGGTCTCTGCAGAGTAACTGCACCCCAAGGGCACAGTTCCCTTGGGGCCAACTAGCAGTACTTCCAGGAAGAGTAGAAAGGAATATGATGTGGACAAGTCTCATGCCAGGGACAGGTAATTTGTCTCATTACAAAATGCCCACAGGACTTGCTTTTTCATCCAGGAGAAGCCCAGGAGGCACAAGTCCTTACAAACACAGGCTGCACAAGGGAGAGATTGCTGCTGTTAGAAGGCTTCTTACCTACTGGAAAGGGCTGACACAGCTCACACTAACAACCGGAGAAGACATGCCAGACTGGGACAGCCAGGACTGGTGTTGGGATCCCATCAGCAGGAACCATTCTCAGGGATGCTTAAAGGCTCCAGCACAGGGACTCCAGCCACCAGACTTTGTCCCACCACAGCTCCTCTGCCTACAGGGATCTCTGGGGCTGCTGATGTTTCTCAGGGCTCAGCAGCAACAAGCTTTTGCTCAGTGCAGCACTGCACACATATGGGGAAGTGGACATTGAGGAATAGAGGATACCCAGCAGCACCGTCACAACATAAAAACAGGCAGCTGAATACCCCTGCAAAACTGGGCACTTGGGTAGTGCTGCACTCACTACCTTTGCAATTACAGCACTGAGATCTCCAGGTTCTGTCTGCTTAATGTCTAGAGGCTCCTCATAGTAAGGATGTTGTTGTGGCTTGAGTACAAGTGGCTGGAGAGCTTCTACGACAAGGCCAATGGATGAACACTTTTGCAGCAAACCCGGTACCCACCACACAAGCACAGGTACAGCTGGGCTGCTCTAATTCCCAGTACCCGGGAGTACTGCACAGGCCTGGGAAGCTGTGGCAGAGCCCAAATTTCAGCATGTCATCCCACCTTTGCACCACAAACTTCCCTACCTCCCATCTCCAAGCACCTGTGGATTTGAGCACCAGCCTGCAAAGGAAGCGGCAGGGATATGGGACACAGCTTTGAGGAACAGTGCCAGGGAGTGCAGGGACAAGACAGGGCCCTTCCAGCAGAAAAGCTGACTCTGCCTGACTCTGCACCCACAGCCAGGCGACCCTGGGCAAAAGGCCACAAGTAACATGGGCAGGCAAGGGCCAGTGTCTGCAGGGACAACAGGCAGGGAGCAGAAATGGTCTGTCCAGCCAAATGTTTCCATTCCCCATGTCCTCCCTGCCCCCTTCCAAAACAGCACCAAAGCAAGAGACAGCTGCAGCTTATAAGGAATGTGAGGGGCCCTGCCAGGGACTCTGGCGAGGGAAACCAGGCCTTATAAGGCCATGGAGGCAGAATCAAATTTTTATCAATGAGTGTGAGAGCATGGAGACGCCTGGGGAGAGATAACAGTGCTGAAAGCTGGCCAGGGGGGTGGGCTGGACCAGTGGGGAGCCACACTGCAAGGGCCAGGACCAGGATACCTGCCACCCGCTTCCTTCCCTCTTTCAATCACCGCTACTATCAGCCAAAGAGACAGCCAGCCCCAAGATGACATGACACAAGCTCACTGCAGTCGCAGCAGAAGGGGACTCATCCTCAGCTCCCCACACTGCTATTTAAAGAGGGCTGGGGACGATCAGGGCTCCCAACACAGCCCACGGCTCCCTGGGTGCCCAGGAACATTACCTTGGTCTCCCCGCTGCTGTCCGACTCAGACACCTGGTAGGTGAGGTCCGTCTCCTCAAAACCAGTGGCACTCATGCGCTGGTCAGTGGTGGGGTCCGAGCGTGGGGGGGAGTCCGGGGAATTGAGGCATGTTTGGATCAACGCCTTCCCCGTCTCACTGGTGATCATGGGCTGCAGCTTCCGTGTGGCAAACGTGTACACATGGCCCGTCTCGCTGGCCACCAACAGCAGGACTTGAGTGCCAGTCAGCGTGGAGAGCTCATAGGCCTGCCAGCAGGACAAGGGAAGAACAGGGAGTCACATGTGACAGGGACAACACACAGTGCAGGACAAGTGTCCTTGCATGTCTGCACATGAATGGCTTTCCTTCTCTTCACACCAACTTCAGCTCCCTCTCATGCCAGAGGAGCTGTGGCCTCTAAAACCAACCCAAGACTGGCTCCCTATAGGTTGAACTGCCCCATGCTGTGTTCCCATCCCCCTTTAGCACACCCTTAGAGTATGTGCCTGCCAAGAGGCCATGGACAGAGTGGTCCCCTCAGTACAGTAGTCTGAGAATATGGGGACACGGGATCATCTCCATTCTGGGAATTCCACTGGCTTCTCCAGACATGTCTGGATGCCTCCCTCACCTCACCTCTCGGTGATGTTACTTGGCACAAGTCTCTGCTACTTCATTCCCCTCACCAACACCCCTTCCAGGCTCTGACCCAGATTTCCCTCTCAGGTTCCAGAGTTCTGAGCACAACTGCACTCAAGCACCCCTGCAGCAAGGCCACCATGCCCCAGGCTAAGAATACCTGAGGACTAGGAAGCACACTCTTCATAGGCCATCACTGCACACTCAGTGGTCTCACTGAGGCCTCATTCATCATAGGATGACCTCATTCCACATCCCGTGGTCCTGTACATCCAGGATGTGCCCAGCAGTATCCCACACCCATTCCCAACTTCCCAGGGTGCATGATACCCAGCTGAGCTGGGATGCAGCACTACCCAGTTGTTGAGAAGATGCTATGAGCAACGACAGGGATGCAGATCATCCAGCAGCATCCATAATGCCCCAAGTTTCTAATCTGTCCTTTACACACCAGGATTGCACTCTGGACCGGCCGAGACGTGGCACTGGTCCCTCCCGTGGCCGAAGCAGACAGTCCTACCAGGCCCTTGGTGGGGCAGGGCAGTCCAGCTGTGCCACCAAACACTCGGTGTTTTTGTGGCGGCTCACAGCGAGTTGCCCCGAGGGCGCCGGTCAGCTCCGGCCCGGGGCTGGACACTGCACCGGGACGGACCTCCCCGGGCACACCACACGCTTGGGGACGGCCAAGCACACCGACACCCCCCGGCCCCGGGGGCTCCCGCTCTCGGCCGCCCAGCTCCGTGCCCGCAGCTCCG